>JABJVO010000040.1:1150645-1162062 GCA_026770805.1 Boulengeromyrus knoepffleri | reverse complement strand
AGGGCTGGGGCACGCAACGGACAGGGCGCCAGTCCGTCACAGGGCACAGGGCTGGGGCACGCAACGGACAGGGCGCCGGTCTGTTACACACACACACACAAACACATAGACATAGAGCATCAGCTGACCTGGTGGTGACTGCATGATTGGTTGATACCCTCCGGTTGTCTACCTGCACTTTACACGTCTTTTTTGGAGGGGGGCTCTGAGCTGAGTCAGTGCCACGTTGCAGGTGATGCGGCTGATTGGATAAATGGCCGGTCCTTCCGGAATGTTCCCATGGACATACATCCACGGGGAGCACAAAGAGCAGCTCTACCCGTGGGGCCCATTCAGACTAACGGAGACAAACAGGAACTGCAGGTGCCAGAGCCCCCCGGGACTGAGCCTCGCAGGCACACAGGGGGGCTGGCGTTCATCCCCTCGCTGATGAAGCCGATGGGCAAGACTTCCCCAAGGTCCCCGGGGGGGTCCCGTGAGCCGGGGATAAGGGATATGAAGAGCTGGAGAGCAAACAGCAGGCAATAACGGCGGCACTGCACTCTGCGGGGGCGCGGTGACCCTCCGACTCCCCGCAAGCCACAACCTCGCAGTCTCAGCTCCCGGGAAATACGGTCATTTCCTGGGGAGACAGAGGCCAGCTCATCGGCACCGCTGTCCGTCTGGGAGCTGGTCTGGCCGCTGTGCGGGGGGGGGGCGGGGGGGGGCAACAGCCTACCGCGTCATTATCCGCCCAGATCATTTCTCTCATAATGACACCACAGTGCATTTGCCCCCCACAGTTAGCATTAAAATACAGGCTTACTATTTGTTTACAGGGTAGATGTGGGTTTGTTTGATATCAAGCGGGCACCGTTCACACCCTGAAAGGCATCGTCTCTGGACTACGCTTCAGTGTCACCAGCTCTGTGAATAATTTTTCCTGATAATTTGCAATGGGAAACAACAGCAGCATACAAAAATAATTGTGAAATTTCCAAAGATGATGTCTCAGGAGAAGAATCTGAAATACGCGAGTCTAAGCATAAATCCTTTAACTAACTAATCTGAGAAAAGTAGAACAGAGGAAACAGATCTCAGTATATTTTTGTTTTCTTCTGGAAGCAACTAACAGAGGGTGTGAAATAAAGCACCTTAGAGATGTAATCCTCACTTTGTTATGGTCTCTTATCTTCCCCATTAGAGTTTTTCATCTCCCAAAAATATAGAAACTGTGACATTACCAAACCACACAGTTCACAAGCTGACAGTAAGCAGGATCAGTAATGCACAGTCCCTGACAGTAACTAAACTGTGTCTGTAATGATTCATCTCAGAAAGCACAGTCAGCCTGCCATTCCACAGTAACAGAGAGCTGTGTTCTCTCTTTGTGGGCAGGCAGACACACTGCAGTCGTCTCCATGGCGAACAGCCCTGCCGGCAGCTGATGCTTTGGCCCCCGGGTCGCCGCCCCCTTTGGCACCCGTCTGTCATATGGTTTCCGAGCCCGGGGCAGATTGAGGGCTCGTCTGGTTGGACTGCACTCTGTGGGGCATGTGGCGCCCCCTAGGGGTGGTGCCGCTGGCCTGAATGCGGCCCGCTGTGTTATACAGGGATCCCGATTATCTGGCTTCATGCTACACGCACCTCTGTCCACAGTGGATGAACTTCATGCTGCTCTAGTTTTTCCAGCTGGTTTCTCTTACTGAAATAACACCAGCAGAAGGCCTCCTGTGCACAGTGGGGGATTCTGGGTGGTGTATGAGTCTGCCCCCCCCCACCGCCCCCCCCATGGGTGATGGGAGAGAATCATATTGCATGCAAGTCATTCTATGAGTATCTCAGTGCTACACCACGTCTGCCGCCTTTTCAAAGTAAAATGTGTTTGGTTGTGTAGGTTCTGCCACAAACACCAGTTTAAAATGCTGGAATTCGTTTACAGAGAAATGTGTGAATTTCCTGGACCCGTCAGCTTTACAGTTGTAACCTTGTCTCGGTGCTTTACTTTCCATAGTAGTTCTTCTGGAACTGAATGAATGAAATTATGCTACTGAGTAATACAGCCCCTGTGGATTGTTGGAATCTCAAAGCAGAGCCGAGTTCTCTCATAATCACGGCTTATCTGCTGCGCTGTGTTGCTGTAGAGCGTATTGACCATCCTGGTCACATCTCTCTCTTGCAGTTTGGACAGTCTGGTTGCTCGCTGCCCGCAGGGAGCCTTTGAGATGGACCTCAGCAGGTCTTCTTCCTTCCTTCCTATTTCCTCTGTGAATATACACAGACTAGGCTATAGTGAGTAAATTTAACCCAGTCAGATGGTAGGCTGAGAACAGCAACCCCCCCCCAGCAGCAATCACAGGCCCCCAAAGCCTGTCAGCGGCACGAGGGAGAGCGCGCATGTGGCTGCAGAGCGGCCATGTTTAAACTGTGTTGCATCCTGGGAACAAGGAGGCAATATTATAGAGAGAAAAAGTTGATATATACTCTTATTTTATGTTTACTTGCTTAATTCAAAGTTATTACGTGAAGCCTGAGAGGAAGAAGTGGTAAAAATTGAGCAAATTATATGCACCATGTATTTAAATGTCCAGGCGAGGTTTTTGCCTGGAAAAGGAAGACAAATTATCTCTTTGTTTAAATAATCTGAATAGGATCTGCTTCTGCTTTGTGGGACAAAATGCTCACTTTACCGTCTTTACTGCTTTGTCAGTTCATCCATTCAGCTTCGATTTTTGCCCACCTCTGTAACCTGTCTGTGTGTTGGAATCATTTATTTATACTGACTTGCTGAATGGGGGAAGTCCGTGGGCGGAGCGCCCACCTCACACTTTCTGGGTCGGGGTGTGAATACTGCTTCCCACGATTCACAGACATGCCGTCAGGTCAACAGTCTGTGTGTTTGCGTGTGTGTGCGTGCGTGTGTGTGTGTGCGTGCATGCATGCATGTGTGTATCTGTGTGTGTGTCTGCGTGTGTGTGTGTGTGGTGTGTGTCTGCGTGTGTGTGTGTGTGGTGTGTGTCTGCGTGTGTGTGTGTGTGGTGTGTGTCTGAGTGTGTCTGAGTGTGTGTGTGGTGTGTGTCTGTGTGTGTGTGTGTGTGGTGTGCTCCTTATCCCCTGTCCTGCCTGGGACAGACTCCAGTGTCACTGTCCAGGACAAGCAGCTAGAAAATGTATGGAACATTCTCAAGGGAGTCAGAGCAAACCCCCCTTGGGATGTGAACTAAATCCCTTCAGGTATGAAACAGTCATGAAGCCATGCTACCTGCTAGTTGGGGGTGTCCACTTCAAATTACCGAGAGTGTCCAGATCTCATTTTGCATTCGTGAACAGTGCTGGCATTCCACAGTGTTAAGTGAAATAATTCAAAACTTAAAAATAATTTTAAAATGTTTTTCCATCTTCTTCCAGACAATATGGCCAAAATAATTCTCCACACAGAGCTTCCGTTGCTGCAGATTTGACAGTCTGTGTGCCTGTAATATCCATAATTAAATTAATCTCCCACCTGCTTTGGCAGAAGGAATCCTGGCAGCTTCGTAACTCATTTAGCAGATAATGCTGAGAAAACGGGGGCCCCCACCTGGACGTGACACGCGCAGCTTCCCGAAGCCTTTGTCAGGGTCTTTCAGCCCTCCTGGTTTTCATGCCGTCATTTAAAATCCCCACTGACTTCAAGGGTGCACTATTGTGCTAAAATTACTAGTGCATATCTATGTCAGAAAATAAGTGGAGAAATGCCAAGCAAATTCTGTGTATGAATGAATGTGAAATGTTCATGTTTGTTTGTGTTCATGTTTGTTCGTGTTCATGTTTGTTTCTGTTCATGTTTGTGTTCATGTTTGTTCGTGTTCATGTTTGTTTGTTTATTTGTTTATGACACGTTCCAGATCAGAAATGCAACATGTGGGTTTTTTTCAAAGATTCACTAGTATATACAGCACTGGTCACTTATTACAGAGCTATGGGCACCAGACTTTGACATTGACGTATGTAGCATCCTATACTGTAATCGACACCTTACTTCACAACAAAGGATTTGTCAAAGGAGGATAATGAAGAAGTGTTTGAGTCTGGATGGAAGAGACATAAATCTGTTTCAGTGTAACTGAAGCATACCTCTGGGGCTAAAATTCTAAAAGTTTCAAAGTTTTGTTCCAAGTTTTAGAAATGTTAATTTTGCCTGCTGGTCTGCACACACACAGACACACACAAGGCTTCCCGTTACTCAGGGTTTGCATCCTCCTGTTGATGTTGATGTATGACTGGACTCAGCATTAACTCTGTTTTAATGAGAGGTGTTTGGAATGAGCAACACATCTGAAAGGCTGGTGGGTGAACAAATGGCATCTGGAGGAACTGGATGCCTGCTGCCCACACGCAGGAACGACCGTGAGCCGAAGGATCTCCTCTGATTGCTGGGCCTTCAGGGCCTGGGGGCAGAGAAGGCCTGCAGGGAGCTCCACTGAAACATGCTGTAGAGAAGACTCACCTGTCCGCTCAGTGAGGAGCAGTGAAGGTAGCTGGCTGTCAAAATCACATGGAAAAGCAGGATCACCGACATGCAGCCTTATGCTCTGAGACTCAGCAGCTTTGCCCTTTGTGCTTCTGATCAGATGATCGGTTTAAATCCCACCCTCTACCAGAATGATCACATCTCCCTTGGGCCCTTCAGCAAGGCCCTCAGCCCACCACAAATTGTCCCAGGGGGACCTGGGAAATGGCCTAACCCTTCCCTCAGACCCCAAACTTCACTCACTCCTGTACGTGCAAAAGAAGCATCCCAATGTACCCAACCTCATGCAAATGAAACTTTTTTTTTTTTTCCATTTCGTCCTCACTTTTCCTTCACAGACATTTATACTTTGGGTTGACAGTCTTATCTCAGCTCACTTACAAGGTCATTAACACAAAGTGCAGTAACTACAAATGACAGCAGCCTGGCATTAAAACAGAGTCTGTGTGCATGTAGAGCAGAAAAACCGGATTTCAGATTCAGTGCCGATCAGCACATGAAAGGCATGTTGCTGTTACCATGTCATCACGTTCGATTGTTAGCAGCCACCGATGGGTGTGATAATGTCACATTTCATTCGCTCTCGTTCCCTCAGGCATCTCCCTGTTACCATCCATATATGTATGAATCCAATAATGTCATTGTTCCTCCGTTCAGGATTATACTTGTGCTTCACAAACGCATTCAATGGGAAACCGTGACACGGAACCCTTCACCTTGGGCACTGGAGCAGATGTGCGCTAAGGGCCGCTTTCGGCTGCCCCCAGGCGCCCGTCCTGGCCCCCATCTGTGTCCCAGTGTTTCGTTTTATACACGATAGATTGTAAAGGCCATTAAACTTCATGTAAAGGATCAAACGTGCCTGCAAATAAATCAAATGTGTGTTTGGACAGGATACTAAATATTGAATAGAGCTGCTTGCTGTGCATCAGTTCATCCATTTTCCATGTTTGGTCCGGGGTGGCAGTGAGCCTGGAGGCCATCCCAGGAAACCCTGGGCAGGTTGACAGTCCGTCCAGGCCTCAGTCCAGGCCTCAGTCCAGGCCCTCACACACACAGCCGCGGTCCGAGGGCTGTTTACAGGTGACAGTTTACCTAAACTGCATGTCTTTGGACTGTGGAGGGAAACCTGAGAAAATCCACATGAGCCCGAGGGGAACATTGAGACACACACAGGGGGGACCTGTGACCAGGGAGCCACCATCTCCTGATCCTGCATCTCCAGATCTTTCATCTCCACAGCCACCATCTCCTGATCCACCATCTCCACAGCCACCTTCTCCTAATCCACCATCTCCACAGCCACCTTCTCCTGATCCACCATCTCCACAGCCACCTTCTCCTGATCCACCATCTCCAGATCCTTCATCTCCAAAGCTAGCATCTCCTGATACTCCATCTCCAGAGCCTGCATCTCCAGAGCTGCCATCACCTGATCCAGCATCTCCTAATCTACCTTCTCCTGAGCCACCACTATCACAGTGTTTATTAATAACCCCATTGATTGTCACCACACTGGGATGGTTTGAGTGTTCATCTCCTCTCCCCTCCCTTCACATGGGTTTCTTCTGGATGCTCCTGATTCCTCCCGCAGTCCAATACTTGCAGTTCGGCTAACTGGCATCTCTAAACTGTCGGCAGTGTGTGTCCGTCCCATGAGGCCCTGCCCTCCATTCCCAGCTTTATCCCAGAATGTGCCCTCTGCTGGCTGGAGAGACTCCCAGCTACACACAGGATAAGTCATGGATGGATGGATGTTATGCTGCACGCAGTGGTGTGACGCAGCTGGTACCACTGTGACCCTATCAGGGCCTGAGGTGTCATGGGACATACATAGATGCCACCTGTGGGAAACGTGACAAAAACCATCCCCTTTGAAAATACATCCTCCTCCTCCTCACCACACCCCTAAATTGTCCCGTGCAATTATCACTCACACAAAGGTACATCCTGGTACCAAGCAAAGGAGCTCACCTGGCGGACTCCAGACAGAAACACACTTTAATCCAGACCACGTGATTCCCTCCCCCGCCCCCCCCAGCCATTTTTGTCCTTGGGCACCCCCCTATACCCTGCCATCCCCAAAATACCCGACGCAGCCTACACCCCCAGGGTTTCCATGGTGTGGACAGGCCATCATATGGAGGAAAATGGCCATAAGACGTTTTATGAATATAAAAATGTGCAGGTGACATGCTGCCTGTGACAGTGACCTCAGCGGCCTTCATGTATATTGATGGAAGGTCTATGTCACTCGCTGAGAATGTCGTATGCAGTGAAGCCAGCGGTTAATAAAGGAATGAAATGGCTCAGAGTTGAGATTCATGCAAGTCATTTTAAAAGTGCTTCAGAATTCTATTGTCATGCCAACTAATTTTAGCACCCGCCCGCTTGGTCATAACGATGGCTCGTGCTAATAAAAACAATAAAAACATGCTGGCTTACATTCTCACTGCAGTAGTATCTCCATTCCTATTTATAGTGTCTTTATAAATATGTTTTTGATTTTACCACCAAATGTCCTTGTTCACAATCAATGCATTACCAAGTGTGTCAACATTCAATAGCATGGAGTCAAGTAAGTAGGATGTATGTACAGACACTCCTCATTTAACGACGAGTTCCGCTCCTATGGCTAGGTCGCTAAGCGAATTGGTCGATAAGCGAGGAGTAGCCCCTTACCGAGATTTCAAGCACACTGTACTGGCAGTGGCTTTGTGTCGGCCATCTTTAGATTTAAGGAATAACATACTCACAGTCGTGCGGTTCTACTGCCAATATATCATGGCTGTGATGTGATCATGGCACGAGGTTCCAGATCATCACAGACATGATGTATTGGAGTACAGCCACACAACTGCGAGTATGTTATTGCTTTAAAACAGTTCATCGAGTAGCATTTATAAGTTAATAGTAATAAGACACAACAGATAATACTTTGCTTGAGTTTTTATTGAAACATTTATGGGCATCCACAAAAAAATATTTCCCACCATATTGACTGTTGCCAAGCAACACAGCTCACTCACTCCCAACTACTTTGCATTATCAAAATTTGACTATGTAATGGTGTTTATATACACTTGTGTCTGCTCTGCCCTCCACTGTCATCTGCACTGCCTCCATCATAGCCACCACTGTCATCTGTACTGCCTCCGTCATGGCCACCGCTGTCACCCCCACTGCCTCCGTCACGGCCACCACTGTCATCTGCACTGCCTCCGTCATGGCCACCACCACTGTCACCCACACTGCCTCCATCATGGCTGCCACTATCAACCCCACTGCCTCTGTCATGGCCACCACCACTGTCACCCACACTGCCTCTGTCATGGCCACCATTGTCACCCACACTGCCTCCGTCATGGCCACCACCACTGTCACCCACACTGCCTCTTTCATGGCCGCCACTGTCACCCGCACTGCCTCCGTCATGGCCACCACTGTCACCCACACTGCCTTCGTCATGGCCGCCACTGTCACCCCCACTGCCTCCGTCATGGCCACCGCCGTCACACCACCGCTGTCACCCGCACTGCCTCCGTCATGGCCACCACCACTGTCACCCCCACTGCCTCCGTCATGGCCACCACCACTGTCACCCGCACTGCCTCCGTCATGGCCACCACCGCTGTCACCCACACTGCCTCCGTCATGGCCACCACCGCTGTCACCCCCACTGCCTCCGTCATGGCCACCACCGCTGTCACCCGCACTGCCTCCGTCATGGCCACCACCGCTGTCACCCCCACTGCCCCCATCATGGCCACCACCGCTGTCACCCACACTGCCTCCGTCATGGCTGCTGCTGCTGCTCTCACAGGTTTCATTTTAATCTGGGCAGTAATGAAAAAATGCATTAAGTTCCTCCTGAGATACAGCTCTCCATAACCTTAAATTAGTGCAGCTATATCGAGTTCTGCATACATTTTTAACTCATTCTGAATTATTAGTGTTCTTTTTGGCATTTAATTTTATATATCTCTTGTCATGTGTGATCTGGTGGACACTGAGCTGTAGTGTAGCCTGTGACAGTTTTGTAAAATACATTTGAGCTAATATTTGCTGTTATGACACATTTGTGTTGAATTACCGTTATAATTTCATGGCTGTAAACATTAGAATTGAAATCAATTTTTTTTTCCAGTTTCATTTTTTGTACAGTATCTGTTTTTTGCTCCTGCAAGAACAGCGAAAATGTTCCTCAGGCGGGAAGCAGCAGCATCCTTCTCTTCAGGAAAACTGCAGTGGGGATTTTTTTGTATTAATTTCACCTTTAACTTAGTTTCCCTTCTTTCCCAGATGGTCCTTCATTAGTCTGCTCCATGACGATCAGCCATGAGTTGTTGTAACAGGCACCATCGTATAGAGACTGCATGCATGTTAAGTTCTAGAGCAGCGGCAAAAGGGCTCCACCTTCCCCTGTGAAACCCGAAACTGCTGCATTAATAGGGTGGTCATTTAATTCGCTTGTGAATAGTTATGAAACAGAACCTGCAGTTTCTGGCTCCCATGGCTGCCAGACTCGTTCTGACCATCTGGTGTTGGTCTGCAGCTTCTCCTCGTCTTTCTGCAGCTCTCTCAGCTTGGGTCACACGGGGCAGAATAAGGATGGTGTGCTGCTGCAGTAGTTAGCAGTGCTGCCTCATGTCTCTGGGTCCAGGGTTCGAGTCTCCAGCAGGGTTCCAGGTGTGTGCAGTCTGCATGTTCTCCCCGTGTCGTCATGGGGTTTCCTCCAGGTACTTCAGTTTTCCCCCACAGTCCAAAAACATGCTGAGGTTGACTGGAGTTTGTTCTGATATCGGAGCATCTAATCTGATCCTTGGGGGAGGGTGGCCGTGTAAAATTCAGGAACAATAGAGGACAGGTCCCATGTGAAACAATGCCATTGTGCTTCATAATAAGGTAATTTATCACTACTGCACTGACTATCTGGACCTGTGTAGAGAGAGTACATGTGACGTCCATGGATTTATGTAACACACACCGACAGTGTAATGATCAGAATTCAGGAGCAATGACTGGAGCCCAGTGGCCCGTCTTCTGCATGCCCATTGGCCATCCAGCTTTTATGATTGGACGCTGATTACACTGGATGCTGTCTTTTTTCTCCCTTCGCTGCAAGAGCCTTTGGTATTTCCCTCGTTTTCTGGGTCTGAGCTCCAGACAACAGACCTCCAAGATATTATTGGAGGGGGGGGGGGGGCTGCTTGCTTCCATTCCCTTCGCCTCTTTCTTTGAAAGCAGATACTCATTTATTTTCATGGCCCTTTATGGGGGCACCAGGAGAGAAGGAGCAGCTACTCTTAGTTACTGGGGGGGATTAAGTCTATCAGCCAAACGACAACGGTAATGCAAAACTGAGAGCCTCATCCTGCACGTCCTGCATAGAAACACTGAATGTGATTTACCTGTTGGTGGGCAAACATGTTTAGTTGGTGAAAGCCAGGGTTCACACGCAGCCGGCTTCACACGCAGCCAGGGTTCACACGCAGCCGGCTTCACACGCAGCCAGGGTTCACACGCAGCCGGCTTCACACGCAGCCAGGGTTCACACGAAGCCGGCTTGTAATCGCACTGACACCAGTGACACATGGTGATTTTTGGTATCATGCAAAATGGTTTTCTGTTTCCTTCCATAGCTGACTCTCTATACCGGGAGCGTGTGAAACCAGGAATCCTGTTTTTTTCTAGCATTCATAACTAAAATTACGGGCACCAGAGTATTTTGATCTGCATACTCCTGGGTACTGTTTCATTATTTAGAATTAAACATAAAACATTAGTGTCATTGACTCAATATAAAATTAAGAGTGACAGCAGGGGCTTTTGGGGAAAAAAGGAAGGATTAATCACTGCTCAAGTTCCATGTGGATAATTAAGTCAATGTAAGTCTTTTATTATCCAATCAGTCTTATGTAATTAGGTCCTCTCTGATCTACCAGTGTGCAAACAGTTGACACTTTACTTTGCTACAGAACATTCTTTGTTTGATCCTATTCCATCAAGCCACTGAGCTGGTATGTGGAATCCATAACCCAGGCAAGCCTGTGTGGCTGAGAGTCTCATGGGATCAGCCTAGCGGGATCAGCCTAGCGGGATCAGCTTTGCGGGATCAGCCTAGTGGGATCAGCTGCAGATCAGCATCCCATACAGATCATGCAACTTTATTGAAATGATTACCTGAGCTGGAAATGGCCATAGATTCTGAAGCTAAGCAGCTGCTGAATAGAAGGTAACACTGCAGACTTCCTGAGCCCGAGACCTAGGTCCTGCATGTGTGACGGAGAGTCACCTCCCACTGCTGGGGGGAGCTCACTGCGGCTGGGTCACTGCCCCCGTCAGCCTCTGGTGGAGCACGGTGCCTCTGTGAGGCCACTGGGTGCAGTGAGGCTGCTTGCATGACACCCGCCGAGGAGACGTGAGCAGGCTTTCTATTTAAAGTACCGTTTGCTGTCGTCCCTGGTTTTCTGTCAGTAAATTAAAAGGTCAGTAAAAGGTCTGGATGGCATCTTGAAGATGTAAGCAAATTCACAAAATATTTTAGGGGGGCACATGGCTGTGACTCCGGGGAAGAGGCAGCCCCCTGGTGGTGCAGCCGGCGATGACGATTCTGCTGTTCTCTCACGCCAAAGGGTGTGATTTGGAGACCCCCCCCCAGGGAAGGAGACGTGAATGTGAGAGTGGTAACCTGACAACAGCCTGCTGGTTGGGCCAGGAGCAGCGGCGACTGTGACTCCTTATACTCAGCTGGTTGGGCCAGGAGCAGCGGCGACTGTGACTGCTTATACTCAGCTGGTTGGGCCAGGAGCAGCGGCGACTGTGACTGCTTATACTCAGCTGGTTGGGCCAGGAGCAGCGGTGACTGTGGCTCCTTATACTCAGCTGGTTGGGCCAGGAGCAGCGGTGACTGTGACTCCTTATA
>JABJVO010000040.1:1096797-1131541 GCA_026770805.1 Boulengeromyrus knoepffleri | reverse complement strand
AGGGTGCGTGAAAGATGCATGTAATGTAACGTAAGGGTGCGTGAAAGATGCATGTAATGTAACGTGAGGGTGCGTGAAAGATGCATGTAATGTAACGTAAGGGTGCGTGAAATGTAGATGTAATGTAACGTAAGGGTGCGTGAAAGATGCATGTAATGTAACGTAAGGGTGCGTGAGGCTCATTCTTGTTTTGGTTTCCATTGTGGTTATAGCCTTAATCTTGTATCTAATGACAGGTCTTTGTTAATCATATTGCCATATTTACTTGTTAACTTGTTCATTTGTTGTTGACTTGAACTCTAAATTTGGTTGTCTGTTTCTTAGTTTGATTACTATATTCGGGGGCCCAAAATGCAGGAGACCGATGTTTTATTGAGGTGCTCAGCCAAAGAAAGGTGGGATGGGCAGGCTGGGCGGACTGGGATCACGGTCAGGGTCACTGGTCCGGAGAGATCGAATGCTGGGGAAGTCAGTCTTACAAAAACACAAAGGAGAGCAGATGAGCATGCAGGCAGGACATGGGAAGAACAATGCTTTGCACTTAGTGTGAAGGGTGAGCTGGATTCTAACCTGAGTGCTAAGGCTGTACTGAATTGATGCTGGTTTGCACCTGGAGCGTGACAGTGTCACACACAATGTCTCACCCTGGGGGTCCTTCGCCTGTCAGTGGTTCACGTCCCAACATCAAGAAGTCCCAGATGCAGGAAAAGAGCAAAAATGTCTGCAGCAGACAGATGCCCAACCTAAGTCATGTGCATTAAAACACAACAGACAATAGCCTTCTCAGGTAATTAGAGGTTGACAGTCTAATTATCAAGTCTCTCATGGGTATATTCTGAGGGTCGCATTGTGACTGTATATTTATAGGGCTGTAGCACAAGACTTAGAAATGATATTCAGAAAAGCAGGTGTAAAAAGCATCGTCGACTTTTGTCAAGATAGATATAGTTTGAGTTGCTCTGTTGACATGGTTCAGAATACCTATTTCAAGAAAATTCAGTTTCCATAAAAATGTACTGCTATTCTTTATAAGTATGTCATAGCACTGATATAATATGAATAGTCTTGGTTTCTTATGAAGTAGTTTAAATAAATTATTTTCCCATGCAAGCCAACATATTTTAGTATCATGTATTCTTGCACCCTGACTTGGCCACTTTGCTTTGTCGCATTTCTGCCCCCTGAGCTGGAGTCACACCAAGCTGGCCAAGGTGGCAATTTAGAGAAGCTAATGACAGCTGAAGAGAGTGGAAGCAGTGGGCTGGAATAAGACCAAGTCCCTGAGAAGCAAGACTGACACCCAACAAGAATTAATGGATAATGATCTTACTATCCTACCAGCAGTATAAAGTTAGACATATTTGTTCTCGGAACATGGCAAACTCAGGCTTCTGCTCTGAATTAGCAGCCTCAGGACAAACTCCATGCGTGTTTCTGTCAAGCTGACAGTGCAGATATGAGACTCCATCATGCATACAGCTGTAGATGATGGGGGGAGGACAGCAACCGCACCAAATATTTCAGGCTGCACAGCCATAGAAACTGATTCACAGGCAGACAAAATGGAAAATAGTGATTTCCCCCCCCCCCCCCCCATCTCACCCCACCTCATATAGATGATTTACCTTCATTTTGTCATTGTGGTGTCTGTCAAGACGTGCTTCTACAATGAACATTAATGACAGTCTATCTGTACTCTGCCTGTTTTCATTGCCAAGAGTGTTTTTAGTGGCCAGTGCTCTGTGCTGCAAAATGTTAAAGCAGCACCATTGACTGGGTGTTTTATAATGTTAAAGAGCTCATGAAGAGAGGTGGCAGGTAGATTTCATGCAGGAGTCGGACATTTGGCCAGCATGCGTGTGGCGCCGTGAGGAGCTGTCAGGGACACCTGCGTTGGCGGCCTCGTTATCGCACAGTCCCCGCTCACCCCCCGCTCACCCCCCGCTCTCAAGGAGGACTGAACTGAATGCCATGGAAGCTGAATCCTACAGCAGGTGCCTTCACCCAGTGTAGTAGGGCTTCCTCCATGTCACACTCTCTCCTTATGTTCCCTGGCTGGGAGTTTCATAAAGTATTAACTGTTGTGTTGCTGAAATAAACACAATAACTATTTTTTGTCGTTACTGATGGACACGTGCAACAGTTTCTAGTTGCCTTAAGTTGTATGCTTAAAAATTTTACGTCAGACACCGAGACTCTTCGTTGTGGATTCCCAAATGGTGTGCAGGACATCTGCACCACTCAAAGTTACTAAGGTTACTGTAACGTGCTGATGAGATTCTGGGTTCAGGGAGTTTGCGCCAATAATCACATTGAGGGATTTCTTATCTCTCCAGGTTCTACAGGATAAACCTCCTCCTCACAGCTCTGTTAGAAAATGACAGCGGTTGACGATCGGACAGGCGTCCCCATGTCTGCAAACAAATACAGCTACCAGTCTTATTAGCTGACTCATGGAGCATGCAAATACCGAAAAGCATTTGTCATGTCTAGGACAAATAGATAAAAAGGAGTAATAGATTAAAAAAAAGTGTATTAATGTGTTTAATTCACTGAGAGAGCCTGCATAATGGCTCCTACATTTCAGTACACAGCAACAGCACAGACGGCGTGACTGCAAATGATGCGACCAGATCAGCGTTTACATGCTGGTTATATTTAACAGCAGTAGCACAGGTTGTGTTAAAAAAAAAAAAAAAACTGACTGTTCTGTATCTTATTTTTGTTTATTTTTCATCTCCATAGTACAACAGCACAGGCCCAGTATTGGATATCCTGCCACTGTAAACAGCAGAGTGTCAGCCGAATAAAATAATGGAACAAATGAAATACGGTCTTGGGTAAATATAGCATTTCTGGCAGGAACGGTGCACAGCCGCTGTGAAAGAGGTAGCTGGTGAATTACTGCACATGACCATTTATAAATCTACTTATTATATTTTAAGTTTAACAGGCTGATATTCATTAGTGCAGTTAATACGTCAGGCAGGAATCAATGGGTGCTGCCTCAGATGCAAATTCAGCTGGCGGGGTGATATAAGGCTCACTCTCTCTCTTCCCTTGCTGTCTGATTGCTCTGACAGACTGGCTATATACAGTATCCTCACCTTAGAGCAAAAATAGAAGATTGGACTGATGGAATCTTCTAGAGCAAATAGCAGTTTCCTCTGCTTCCTGTTAGCACAGTGGCTGTCTAGGCTGTTATTTGTTGGCTATGTTTAGGTGTGAATGCTGGCTTATTCATAAAAAAAGAGACACTCTCACTCTCTCTGCAGGGTACTGGAGCTATGAATTTAGTGAGGTTTTTATTTTTTTAAAAAAGGTTTGAACACAAGGGGATAACATTGGGTGTTTTAATTCTATCAGCATAAATGTAATATTTCTTTTTAAATCTAGCTGGGTCTTCCTGACTTTGTTCTGGAATGGCATGACAAACAGCTTGTTGCCATGAAGACCAGCGCTGTTTATCCTAATGCACGTACTTTTTTCTCTTTGGGGTTTAACCTGACAACAGTCTGAGGTGCACTAATGTTTTAACCATATAAGCACAAAGCATTTTAGAGGGCAGTGTGTGGTTCAGCAGATTAAGACTGTGCTCATGGAGAGAAGGTCACTGGTTTGACTCTCAGCAAAGTCACATGTCCACGGGCCCCCGAACAAGGCCCTTAACCCCCAGCTCCAGGGGAGCCGCACGCTGCTGACATTGTGCTGTGACCCCCCAAGATTGCTCTCACCTATATGCATATCTGTGTGTCTCATGGAGAGCAAAATGCGGTAGAGAAAGAGAGAATTTAATAAAGTGTCACTATTGTATTCTATGTAGGAGCATGTTGTTCATTATCTCACACTGTGGATGCTGAATGTGCCGATACATCGTGTTCGGGGGTGTGGAGGAGATCCCCAGCAGCCAGTGCACCATTACAAGCACCTCAGGACAGCAGATCCATGCCTCCCGATGGGTGAACAGATGCGGACGGAGCAGAAGCCAGATTGCTGTTGCCTGTTAGGTGATGTGTCACCAGAGGGAGGGAGGGGATGCGAGGACACGGGTCAGCAAGTGGCGGCGTGTGGCTGTAGGGACAGCAGTGTAGCTAATGTCCCTTAATGAGCATGACTTGGCAGCAGAGCCCTCTGGTCCTGCTTAACAAGGGGCGGGAACTTTGATGAAGGCGATTCTCCTGGGTGGTGAGACAAAAGAAAAACTAGGAATTCTTCAATATACCTGTTTTTCAGCACCATTACTTTTCCTCTGGATCTTCCATTAGGCAAGTCGGTGTCATCAACTCAGAAAGACTGGCTAAGACTACGATCTGTTCCTCATCGACACGATTCATCTAGATTATCTATTACCCACCAGCTCCCACTCGTCAAATGCTGACTGGATAATCGTCTGCAGTGAGATCAGCCATTGATCTGTCCCACGGAGGAGCAGCTCGATGTGTGTCTGGGATCTGTAGCAGAACAGATTCCGAGGTGATGCCATTGACCTTGCGTCTCTACTGGTGTCCCAGAAGGATATCTCACAGTGTAGAGAGCGATGGGGGATTTATATGCACATTGTGCTTGTGTCAGAGTAATGGCTCCTTTCGGCCCATAGATTGTCAGGTGTGAAGCCGCCAGTATGAGAAAAAGGCCCGACCGCAAACAGGCACCGATGTAAGCGGGACGGTGCGCCGAGCTGCCCTCCGCCGCCCCGCTTCCGCTGCCGCGTTCCACACCGATCTGAGCTGCCCTCCGCCGCCCCGCTCCCGCTCCCGGGTTCCACACCGATCTGAGCTGCCCTCCGCCGCCCCGCTTCCGCTGCCGCGTTCCACACCGATCTGAGCTGCCCTCCGCCGCCCCGCTCCCGCTCCCGGGTTCCACACCGATCTGAGCTGCCCTCCGCCGCCCCGCTTCCGCTGCCGCGTTCCACACCGATCTGAGCTGCCCTCTGCAGCCCCGCTCCCGCTCCCGCTCCCGCGTTCTACACCGATGTGAGCGGCCCTCCGCCGCCCCGCTCCCGCTCCTGCGTTCCACACCGATGTGAGCGGGACGGTGCGCCGCTTGTTGTAGAAGCTTGTTGAGGGGCGGGGGGTTCACTAGCAGTTTGTGAAGTCAGCTGTCTCTACGTCACTGTATATAACTGTACGATGTTTTTTCTTTATCATTTAGCAGTGCCACACAAAGCTTGGGGGGGATTCAGTAAATTTTGGTGTGTCAGGTGCCGAAAAAGGGGGGATGGTTCCATCGTTTGGCAAAACGGGCAGGTGCTTGGGCACCATCAGAACCCCTCCCATGTGCCTGCGCCCGCCTCTTGTGTGTCGCCCCCCCCACCCCCACATTTACGCTCCCTTCGTGTGTGTCGCCCCCCCCCCATGTGCCTGTCGCACAGTGTACCTTGTGTATCACTGACACTAGTTTTCAATGACATTTACCACAGAAGAGTGAATTTCATCTCTAGTTTATCTTGCCTGTAGAATATCTGAAAATTCCTTACTATTCACTATTTGCCTAAAAGTATTAAGCGAACAGGACTTTGCCCCAAAACTACAGCTAAGTCTCACATGATGCATTTAGTGTTTCTGTGACAGGACGGCACGCTGACAGACCACTGGAGAATGATAGATCAGTAACTGGGCTGAGGTTTCCATTTTGAGCTGAAATGCCATTTTACGTTCTTAAATTACACTCTTGGAGGATACGTGTGAGTTTCGAATCAGCTCTCATGTTGCCACGTTACAGGTGTTTTTCAAATGAACCGTCTATTCCCCGTAGGAGAGACAAAAACCAACATATAATGCGGCTTAAACGAAGAAGCCATTAAGCGCGGCAGCCAACATCTCACAAATAGGAACCTTTCGATAGACAGCCTTTAATTCTGGCTCATTGTGCCCCTTTGTTCACTGAGGTGTATATAAGTTATGAAGTCATCAATTAGCGAAAGCAGGCAGCAGCTGGTTGGGATAATTGGACAGTGTGGTGACGCTGTCCCCTGCCTGTGACTTCCACGCCTGTCCCCTGGCAGATCACAGTTTTGCCTGGATAACTCACACAAACTGCTGGGGTCTTTCAGTGCCCATTTAAGTTGTATCAGGCGCCCTATTGGACACTGCATCGCTCTCATTAAGCACTGTGCAGCCACGTCAAACTTCCTATTAAAAGTTCTGGAAGGTATTTCTACTAACGATTCCCCAACCAGAAAAAGTTCAAAAGTTTTGTGCAACTTTTTTACTGGCATATGATTTTAATTTAAATTCTTTTTGTATTGCCTTTACTTAACTTCCTCTTACTCACACTCTCAATAAACACAACAAATAAACCATCAGTTTATCAGTTCTGCTTACACTGGTTACACCAAGATCTAAACTTAAGTACAATTATAATCCGGAACAAAACAGCAGCGATACAATATAGCAACTCACTTTTGAAACTTAAAAAATAAACAGGAGATGGGTATTTAATTTACCACTGCCAAGAAATGTCCATAAGCAGGGGTACAGGGTATACAGGTGTGGGACTGGGATTCTCATCAACTGCAGTGTCTATATGTTACAGAGAATAGTCTGATGAACAAATTACATCCATTGAATGGCATTTCTGTGGCTGAACTCACCACCAGCAAGAGGAGAATGACCAGAAACGCTAAGGCTAACATTTAGGCCACAAGTAGACAGCTGAGTCATGCGGAGAATGACTTCTCTGAACACACAACTCATCCGCCCCAGTTTTAGAGGCAAAGGGGGTCCTACTGGGTATTAGTGTGGGGTAGCCAGTGAAAAGGCCACTGTATGTTAATAAGGTAGGTGATCTGTGTGTGTGTGTGTGTGTGTGTATGCTGAGTGAAGACAGGCTATATACTGAAGAGTCAGGGTCATGTTATTTTGACCGAAAAATACAGCCTACGATGAAAACAAGGTTACTAATCCATTAAAAATGTATGTTCCTGATATTAAATTAAAACTGAATATAATACTGATTAGCATAGTAGGTTAAGCATACTTACTACAGCCAGCAGCATGCTCACAGACAGCCTCTTCCCCACTGTAACCCATAATGCCCTGCTTCAGGGTAGTTCCTTCAGCATATTCATCTATGCACGTCCCTCATGGGGTGAACTGTGCCTTGCTGAAGACAGAAAGACCATGGAACAGGTCAAAGGGTAGAGAAAGTGTGTGCTGTCAATGCTGGACTGACGGTATCACTGCCGCGGTCTGCTCCGGGGTCCGCAGTAGGACCCCTGTGAGCGTGTCAGCAGTGAGAAGAAGAGGGAGGGATCCTTTGAGCCCACTAAGTTTTCACATTAAGCATGTTAATTACAGCCCCGCTCTGTCTCTAAACAGCCGCCACTTTCATTGGATGCCACAGGCATCGAACTTCCATAAATCACCTGTCATATCCACACCATATCTAGAGGTACGGTCTGTTTCCTTGGCAACTGCACTCCGGCAGCTCAGGCGATATGTTGGAATGTGGAGACGAGTGACCCTCCATCAAGCTGTAAACATGCGTGAATCATGGGGACAGAACGGACTTCCTGGTGCAGATGACGGCCCTTTCTGTTCACCAATCACCTGTCTCTCACGGTCACTGCATGCTTACAGCACTGTGTGGTCCCACTAACTAGGGATCATTATCAATAAATAAACATTTAATGTGTAAATGAACTTATGTGCTGTGGTTTTTTGTTTGTTTTTTGTGAAACTGACTTTAACTTAGACTAATGAAATGAAATTAAATGATGTAATTGTGCAAATGGCAAATAAAGCAAGTTCAAGCACATTAGAAGGCTTCTTCCAGCAGACCCCTTAGACACACACACACATTTTTATTCATATCTTTGTGGGGACCGTCCATTCATCTCTATGGGCAAAACCCTAATCCCAGCAATGATAACCTTAACCATAAGTAACCAAACAAAATACAAGACTTTTGACATTTTTAGTTTTTTGATTGCATCTACAGATTTTTACAAATTTTCAGTGAGAGTTTCCCCTTGTGGGAACTGAAAAAACTGGTCCCCACAACGTCAAAATAACTGATTTTTAATCACAATGTGGGGACATTGGGTCCCCACAGTGTAATATATGCATTACCCACACACACAGCTGTGTGTGTAAAGCAGGGTCAGGTCATTACTCCTGTGCCCCTGGAGCTGTAGCTAAAGTCAATGTCCATGCGAGTCGCGGTGATCGGGTTCGAGTCGTCTTTCTACAGTGTGTGCTTAGTGGGAAGCAGTTATATAGTTATAAGTAACATTAGGGCATTGGGGATTTGCTGTTGTTATGATTTGTACTTTAATTTAAACCAAATTGCTTCAGTAAATATACACTGAAACACAAGGTGAGTCACACTGACAAGTGTCCCCTAGGAGAATGTTTTATATATAACAAGCCAGCAGAGCGAATAAGTATATGATGTCATAATAAGTAGGAATCCATCACTAGCAAAGGATAGAGATGCCAGGATGCCATTCTGTGATTGCCGCTTGTGGTTGTTCAGTAGACTCACTAGGAATAAGCAAAGTGGTAGGGCTTCTGGATCAGAGAAGAAGGTTGTAGCTCCCATCTGTAGGTGATACTAGACTGCCTTATTCTTCAGGTGCATCATGAAGGTGTCAGCACCACGCTGGCTTCGGGGGGCATCGTCACCACGCCGGCGTCGGGGGGCATCGTCACCAGGCTGGCTTCGGGGGGCATCGTCACCAGGCTGGCTTCGGGGGGCATCGTCACCAGGCCGGCATCGTCACCACGCCGGCGTCGGGGGGCATCGTCACCAGTGCCCACAGTGACAGACTGCCCACAGTGACATGAAGACCTGAGGCTACACTGTGTCGGTCTGTAGGTCCATGAGGACCTACAGTCCCAACTCATCCTTGGGGACCCACAGTCACTCCACATACTGAGAGCTGTGGACTGTCTGTGGGTCTCTGCGGATCGGGTTGGGAAACGCTGCCTTACAGTATCACACTTAAGTGGAGCCTTACTCATTTCTCTCTATATGCAAATAGACGGAAACAGCAAACCACCCTTTGTAAATGACAGCCATGCTATCGGTCTGCACCATTCAGTGTCTCCCATTCTGTCTGTATCCCATTGGACGTGTGGGATGTGTACGAGCTTCATGCATCACTTAGCAGTCTAACCAAAGCATGATACCGCAAGGTTCTCTGTGCGCTTGGGAATTCATGACGTTATTTTTGCAGGAGTTTGATAATGATATGCAGGCACACTGAACTGAACAACCACGCCTGGAGCTGGATTTCCCATTCTTTGCTTGCCCTTGTGATGGATTTCATTGATCGCTTTATAGAGGCAGTCAGTCAGCACTTCCTGGCTCACGTTGTTCACTATGGCTGAGGGCTGCCTCTCTCCTCATTAGCTGAACCCTGTCGTTTCCTCTGCCACCAAAACTCCATCCACTCTGGCTGACTGAGGGTCGCGGAAATCCGCTTTTTAAACACTCAGCGAACCCGCAGGAAAAATGTACAGCTGGTAGCTCTACTTTTTGTTTAGCGCGAGAAGACCCAGGTGCCGCACCCTGGACAGGTGCACTCGGCGTCTGAAAGCAGTGACCTCGCTGTACATCTCTCCTTCTGCAACCTAAGCGTACAATTAAAAACACCGTAATGTAGGTTTTCATACTGAGGTTTTTACAGATTTGTGAATATAGTTCTTTTCTGAAACTAAGAATAACAAGAAGGGTTTATTCTTGCAGGAAACACAAAAACCTGAAGTACAACTCATTTCTTCAACAAGACGAAACTATTTCAGTGAAGGTAGACAGACATCAGCTATGACCAGAGAGAGTATTATAACTGACCTGAATATGCCTGTATGGAGAACTGAGCTGCGTCTGTCATATCAAGGTAAATAGAAGAAAAGAGGCTTTTTGTTAATGATTCTAATCCTGTGACAGTGATTTGGGGTAATTTGTGAGGGATATGTTGGAAAGGTTTGCATTCATATTAAGTTTTATTATCTAGTTTTATATTGATTAATTGTTTACGCATCCATTTATTATGTTCTTTGTATGATGTCAAACCATGGAGGAGTCTCACGCTAAATTTCAATAAAGGTTTTCAATTTCCATTTTTAAAGTCAATTTCAAAAGAACTCCTGGGTAAAGTTATGCAAGATACAGACGTGGAAAGGCCACATGAGACACAACCGATGTCTTTGAAAATCCCTTAGGTCATGGTCAGGTCTGTGGTCATCAAAGAAGAGAGGTTAACACAATATGGATCAGGCTGAGCCAGCAAAGGCAGAAGCATTGTAGGACCGTGAGGAGCAGGTTTACTGTAGGATTATGCCAAGAGGCCGACAGACTGGGCAGATAACGACGGTTCAATCACTTTAACATTACGCCACAAACATGGTGTCACAGGGAGAGCAGACAGATGGAAACCAGAGACAAAGAAAAGCTAGATAAATGTACCACTCTGCAAAGAAAGACTTAGGCGGCAACTGAACATTGCTGAACACCTGAACATTGCTGAACACCTGCTGAAAATGACTCAAGGCTACTGTTATGGAAAAACGATTTCCGTTATGTATTAGCTGAAGAATATTTTTTTAAGGTTTAAATGAAATGACAGATTGAAAAACACCATAAGGTTAGTAACAGTTGGGTAAAATCAGCTGGGATCTTAAATTAAACTCAGTCAAGGTGTACTGAGAGATCCCTGAAATATCCTCACACGGGTCAGTTTCCTGATCGCTGCAGGTCTCTTGGGCTGACAGTGTGAAAGCTGTGGGTTTGAGACCCAGGGAACGGACACCCACCGTTTGCTTTGGATAAAATGATCAAGTAAACAAATTGAGTGTCTTCAAAAATTTCTGAATAACATTGGTCAGGTTAGTAAATCTTATTTTGGGGAGTCGTTTTGTTTTTCCTTGGAATAACAGAACAAAGATTTCACAACAAATTGTCCTCTTCCTCTGAGACGTATTAAAACAGAAGGAAATTCTATATAAGAACATCTCTGAAAATCCTCTTATCATGACATAGTCATTTATTTGATTTATTTTTTGACATATCCATGATTGTTGCATGTAATTCTTAAAGTGGCTATGGGCCAATAACTATAATTAAAAGGGTACATATTTTTCTCTTTAATATCGAACAGAATCAGTGGAGCTGAAATCTTAACAGCTCATAATTGGACGGAACAGAACTTTCAAAACGAAAGGGGAGCTTCTCTCCCACTTGATGAACCAGCCAAAAGATCTGTTCTGCTCCACAGAGGGTCTATATCTCCTTTTTGTACATATTCAGAGATATTTAAGATGGTTAATACATGAGCTGGGGGAACAACAGAAGTTGGGCACTGTACTATAAATATGGCACGTGGAGCAATTAAACGGTTACATGCTCAAGTACGTGTTTCTGTACGCTGCAGTGCGACTTATATGTTTTCTCTTTCCATTTGGCCACTGTCTTGTAATGAGAGTCACCCAGTGTGAACTTGTTTGTGCCATATCACTGTTTCGTCTTCTGCTTGTTCCACACCGAGAGTCACTCTGCTCTTCCCTTTGCTCTGTGAGTAATCCTGGGGGGTCACGGTTTATCCCATATCAAGAGTCTGTCTTTAATATTACCGTATGAACTGCTATCTTCAAACAGGCAATTTTAATGAAACTATTTAATATTAACCTCTGAAACTTTTCCTTTGTTTATTTTCCCCCAGCAGCAAAAGTTTAGAATCCCCTTGAGATCTGAAGTGAATTCCTGTTCTTTTTTGCTCTCCACAATGAAGAAAAGTGCAGGAAGACATGAAATATTAATGCCAGGATAAAGTCATTGGAGGGTTTTTAAAATGCATTATTATACAGACATTAATTCAAACGCAAACAGTGTGAGATTAGTAAGAAACAACACAGTTTAATGAGTTTATAGTGAGTTCTTTGTTATTCATTATAAGACTATGGAAGGCCAGCATCAGATTAAGCTGTATGGGATCAGCATTGCTGGCAGCTATGGTGATAAGATTCTACACGTCATTCTCCATGACAGCAGGCAGTTCGCACACTCTCCGTGTGTCTGGGATCCCCTCACAGTCCAAAAGCATGTGACTGGGTGAAATGGCATCTCGAAATTGTTAGTTTGTGACAGTTGGGCCTGAAATGGACTGGCATCCTTTCAAGGCTGTTCCCTGCTCCAGGATCACCGCAGTCCTGTACTGGATGATGGTTGATGCACTAGCTATGGAGATCCAATGAACCAGGGATGGGCAGAATGAGATTCTATTGCTATAGTGTGACTAATGACATTCAGGAACCTGTAATCCTAACCAGTGGCATTCAGGAACCTGTGAACCTGACTATTGACATTCAAGAACCTGTAAGCCTAACCAATGAACCAATGACATTCAGGAACCTGTAAGCTTAGCCAATGAACCAATAACATTGAGAAACTTGTAAGCCTAACCATTGCACAAATGACATTCTGGAACCTGTGAACTGAACCAATGACATTCAGGAACCCATAAGCCTAACCAAGGAACAGCTCTTCATTTTGAGAGATAAAACATTGAAAAATAGCAACGGATTGTATGTCCAGAGTTAGAGAGGGTTGGACATTGAGACTGCAGTTTTAAATCATAATTTTCTCATTTATTTGCAAATTTTGAATGCATTTGGACCTGTACAGCTCTTTAGGGTTATACTGTATATGCATGTATATATGAAATGAAAATATAGAAATAATTTTTTCTAATGTCCCTTTCCATATTTCTATACATGTGTTAATTGGCATTTTTAGAACATACTGTGTCTACACTGAACGCAACCATGTGGTAAATGAATGAACTTGGCAAGTTTCTGTGAATTCTTTGAGTGGATGCAAGGTGCAATTCATTTAAGCATCAGACATTTCCCAGATTCAATATTAATGGGGCTAAGGACATAATCACCCAAACAGAAAAATGGCTCCAATTAAGTTAATTACAAATATGCGCTACAAATTAATGGAAGAAAATCAAAGAAAACTTTAAAAATTAGCAAATCTTTCTATGCTTCATACACACACGTCACAGTCTTTCACAGCCAGCAGTCAGCGGCTGTGTTGAAACCTATTAATTCTGGTACCAATTTTAAATTAGGCTGCATCAAGAACAAAGTCTATTCATTATATACAGTGCGGGGGCCTGGAGTCAGGACTACATACCAGCAGACAGCAGACACACGTCCTGTGAGTTTGCAGAAACATTGCACTTGATCTGGAAGTAAGAAACTCCAGACAAATCAGAGAGTGTCAGCTGAGCTCTCAATTCCAATTAATGAATTGGGAGTGAATCCCAGCTGGAAATAAAATTCTAATTAAAAGATAATCAGAAAACTAAGACTAATATGTCTTTACTCTCAACATTAATACCATCTAGACAAGGATGTCATGCACCACATATGTATTACTACCTGATACTAAGCGACGGTTTTAATGCTTTACCAGCCCAGGATTCATCCATCGTCTACATCAGTTTTCCTCTAGGTCAGGGGTGGCCAATGCTATCCGCAAAGGGCCGGTGTGTGTGCGGGTTTTCACTGCAACTCCCTAATTAGAGGACTGATTGGCTGAAGAGTCCTCACACCTGGGTTTGAACAGCTGACCTACAGGTTATCCCAAAAACCTGCACACACACCGGCCCTTTGCGGATAAGATTGGCCACCCCTGACCTAGAGAGTGGTGGTGAGGCTGAAGTCTACCCAGAAGGGGCAGGGAGTGAGGTGGGGTGCCCTGGACAGGAGCCACATCTTAGGTTCTGGGTAATGCTTTGTTAGAAGGTACACAAGCAGACTTGTTATGTTCCTAGAATGGAAGTATTGTTGAGATTTTGTATCCCCATGTAAGTCCATCCAATCCAGGACAGGGTGCAGCAAGCTGAAGAAAACCACACAGAAACACGGGAAGAACATGCCAAGTACATACGCAGAACCAGCCATCAGGAAGCCCGGCCTTTCCTCCCCAACCCCAGCATTGGATTGGGGGTCCAACCTGACCACCAATCTCACTGTGTTTCCTGCACAGTCACAGGAGATGATTAGTGGGAAATGCTTCTTGATGGTGATCAGCAAAATATATCAAGACAACCAAGTGGATCCTGGTCACCAGCCAATTCCCAGGCTGCATTTTGTTCCAGTCTGTCCGCAGGGCAGGATTCGCACAGCTGACCTGGGATGTGTCAGGTTATCCTATTACCCCGTATTACCCACTAAACTGCACGTCAGGAATGTTACACCAGCTCCTCATTGGCTGCCCTGTGAGCTGCCTTTCTATTAACGGTAACTTCTAATTTATGCATTTAAAATATTATTGTGTAGTGAAATGACTCTCCTCGTGTTAGATGTAAACATGCAGGAGTGACTTAGACACGATTGCTGTGCCTCACACACTCACCATCTTCCTGAACATCACAAGCTGGGAGCCTTTTCAGGAGTCTAGTCAGTAGAAGTAGTGGGTTCAGGCCTGTCGTTCAACATAAAAGGATCAGGGTCTCGCCTACGGAGATGAGGTCAGTTTCCTTGTAAGAATACAGCACAGTCGCCACGGCAGCCTGTCACCCAATCAGCTCGACTCCTCTGGCACTAATGAGCCCGATGTGAAGGGGAGCGCCGACTGCATGCCAGCACTCGAAGGCGTTAAACTGCTGAAGCGCAAATTTAAAGGATTCCCTCTCTCCAAGTGACAGAGCATACCAGTGTCAAACGCTTATATTTCTAACAATTGCGCTATAATACTGAACAGGAAATAGCATGTGCACATACACACATCATGTTAAAGTATTAATCATTTTAACAGGAAGCTTCAAATATTTTACATTGCAGTTACGTGAATCTCATGATGGTGGGTCTCTGCTGCCCCCCAGTGTTACAGCAGGTAATAACAACCACCCAGCCATTTTCTGCACCTTGACCCTGGTAGGGCGATATGTGGGGAGGAGTGAAGCCCATGCCAGCTCAGGTGCCCGTCTTTGGAGTTAGGGTCCTCGCTCAAGGGCCCAGTGGCAATACTGCTCAGTCCACTGGGCATAGGATTTGAAATAACTTTCCAATAACAGGCACAGAGTCCTAACCCAGAGCACCATTCAGTCACGCACACATTCATACACTGTGGTCAAGTCAGAGCCGCCAGTAAGCCTACAGCAGACTACAGGAGGAACCCGGTGTGCCCCAAAAAGCAATCAAGATCAAACAAGAACTAATTTACCTTAATATTAATGCTTGTTTGGAAAAATGCAAGTAATGTATAATAAAACCTACACTTCAAACATGAAAAGGGTTATAATTTAGTTATTCCTCAGGTGTGAGTATACATTATTCTCCAGATACACTCTGTTCTGTGTCCTGACGTTAACACACTGTTGTAACATGAGGCTGGGCTCTGATATCGTCACTAAGCATCAGCGACAGAAAAATGATTCCACTTATCCTTAAAGCGGCCAACTATAAGTCAACTATTTTGTGGTTTTAAAGACAATTCAGCTGTACGATAATGCAGTAGCTGGGGAAAAAATATATTTCAAAGTCCTGAAGTGTGTCTTGCACAGCAAGCTTCGCAGGAGGTGGATGTGTCCATCAACAGTGAGTGTTACTAGTCAGGACAAATGGAAACCACCATACCCTAAGCTGATGATGAAGACGGGAACACACACGCATAGCACAGAGACACATACACGGACAAACACATGAACACACGCATAGCACAGAGACACATACACGGACAAACACATGAACACACGCATAGCACAGAGACACATACACAGACAGACACATGAACACACGCATAGCACAGAGACACATACACGGACAAACACATGAACACACACATAGCACAGAGACACATACACGGACAGACACATGAACACACACATAGCACACGTACACGCGCACACACACACACACAAAAACCCCTTACAAAATAAAGCAAATATGCTGAATGGTTTATCACAAAACAAGTTTAATTTAATATTTCTTTATTTTTAAAATAATTAGACATTTTTTTCCTTATTTATCCAACCCTTTTTAAATGATGTTCTCAAACCTAGCCCATCCTTAAGCACTCAATGAATGTGAAAGGGCTCAATGCGAACAGTACAGTGGATCCAACATGGAGTTCTCCGCCAGCTCTCTGACCCCGCCGAGCTGAGCCCCTCCCTCAACCACACCCCCACCCTTTAAAAAGGTAAAAAAATAACAGCGATAATACCAGGAGGGCTCCTTTCATTTCACCTCTTATGAACTGTTCTTATTAAAATATAGTCTAAATTGTTAAGAGAAAAGATATCAGTGTACTGCATTTAATAACATTTTATAGAATCTTAATACTATGGAAAACCGAGATATGGGGCGTTCCCCCCTCAATACTCGAGGTTCCCCAGAGGAACCCAGAACCTCAAAGGGCTGCAGGTCACCGTTCCACCTGCAAAGGTCAACTTCACAGGTTACTGATGGCCTGGAAGCAGCAGAGCCTGCAGACCATGCTGACAAACCCACAGGAACACACAGCTGGCAGATCTCCAGTGATGTAACTCAAAAAATTGAAGTGAAGACAGAAAACAAAAGTTCTTTAGATGAATTTTGACTTTCATTTTTGGTTTTCTCTGTTCCTCCTGAGGTCCCCCTGGGACCTGGTTCTTGAGCTATGATGTCCTCTAGGTGAAGAACCGTCTTCCTGTTATGGGTCCTGCTCTGCTAAGAAGTAGAGGACCTGGCAGCAGATCTTTCATGCTGGAGGAAGGAGAGAGGGAGGAGTCCTAGGAGTGGGTGTGTCCAAGGGTGTAGGACACGCCCCATCTGGCCCACGCCTGTGCCCTCTGGAGCCAGGGGGTCCCAGTTCCCAAATGAGGTAAATGTACAAGGTGCTCATCAGAGCAGAGGGGGCTGGTGCGAGAATTTTTTTTTTTGGAGGGTTGGGGCTGAGCTCACTAAAATAATCTTTTTGTGTGTTTTTTTTTTCCTTTACAGAAAAAAAGTTCAAATTCTACAGTCCAAAGTCTGTTTTTGCCACAAAACTTTTCCGTTTGTTACGTGTTTTGTCCTTTTACGTCTTTCGTTTAGCGTAATATTTTTAAGAGGGAGGAAAAAAAAAAAAAAAGGAGGACAAAAGTTATTTACACTGTGGCTGAAATAATGAAAGTGATGTTTGGATCTACCATAAAGTAAGTCGCACGATGGGGGGGTGTCCTCCACCTGCCTGGGGGCGGGCAGAGTAGGGGAGGCTAACCATTGCACAGCACAGCACCCGCCGCTGTTAAGTGGGTATGATGCCGTCGCTCTGGACGCCCTTCTTCAGCTCCAGGTCCTCCAGCTTCCTCCACAGCTCCTCTCGATCCTTCTCCCTCTTCTTCTCGCTGCAGGAGGGTGGAGGGATACTGTCAAGGGGTCAACCTGGTTTCTACTGGCCAAAACACGGCCCACTAACCACAACTTTACAGGCTTTTGAATGGCTCACAGCTCGGAAACACCTGGGCCGACACGTCAGCCGATGAAACACAAAGCTTCGTCCTTCTGATTTTTACTGCCGCTATGGAGGTCATACAGGCACTTGCTCTTACCGCTGGCGTTCAGACTTGTAGGAAGCCGTGAGCTCGTCAAACAGCAGGCTGTTCATCTCCATGAACGCTTTGAGCACATTGTAGACGAGGGCTACTATAGCCCTGCATGTGAACAACAGCAAACCACAGAGTGAGTATAAAAGAACTAAATATTCTTTGAAACAGCAGCATGGAAAGGCTACAGCACACTTCCTATTCAAGCGGCCGGGATGGAAGGATTAGGGAGCGGCTCAGCACCAGGGAAGTCACTCACGGGTTCCAGTGCTCTTTGGAAATGCGGTACAAGCTGGTAAACATGATGGGCAGAATCATAGCCGAGTTCTCCTCGATCAGACTCATGATGTACTCGTTGTTCCAGTAGTACAGGGCCCTCTCAGCAACCTGCGGACGACATCAGACCTTAGGTCTGGACTTTCTCACACGCTACATGTCCAGAGCTTCTCTTGTCCTGTACTGAGCAGACACAATCCTGTCACAGACTCAAAATATATCTTCCAGGAAAAGGGAAGGTACATACAACTCTCCAAAAACAGTTATGCTTTTTGGGAAAGGGATCAGAGATCGCAAATGCAACCAGGCCACGTAGGGGGGCTCACCTGGAAGTGTGGACTTGAGACACATTTGGAGATCTGCTTGAAGAGAGGCTCCTGAATCTTGACAAACTGTGTGGGCTCAATCACATCCAGGATCTCCTCAAGCTCGCCGAGGAACATCACCTGGTGCGGGGTTAGGGGAGACCCTAGTGAACACAGTGGGCCTGCAGGCGGTCTCCGTGGACCTGCTAGACTCAGGCCCGCAGACCGTCTCCGTGGACCTGCTAGGCTCAGGCCCGCAGACAGTCTCCGGGGACCTGCTAGGCTCAGGCCCGCAGACCGTCTCCGTGGACCTGCTAGGCTCAGGCCCGCAGACCGTCTCCGTGGACCTGCTAGACTCAGGCCCGCAGACAGTCTCCGGGGACCTGCTAGGCTTAGGCCCAGAGTGCTGACATAGTTTTTCTCAGGCAGAAGTGTGAAAACCGCAGACCATATCAGATCATTACCTCTTTTTGACTGCATGTTTTTGGCCAGAACTTTAGCAAACCTCTGATAACCTGAAAGAGAGCAGAAGCATGTCAGCACTGTAAAATCCAGCCCATTTCCTACATAATGTGTCTGCTCCATGACGTACTAATTACCGGCTCTGTTAGTGTTGGGTCCTTCTCCAGAAACTGTACGATGCAATAGGCCAACTGGAAGAGAGATAAGAAAGAATTACGACCTACAGCCCATTTGATTCCGACAAGCTTCCCTTTCACAGAGCAGAGGCCCCAGGTAAAGTGGACGCTCCACCCCACCCCGCCTGGCCCTGCCCACCTGTGCATGGAAGAGCGACAGGCTCCGGACGGTGTGCAGCGGGATCAACACCTTGACCAGGAACTGCTTGTGCTCTGCTTTGAGGGGAAGGGCGAAGCCGTTGATGATGCTGAGGGGGGCGGAGCAAGAGGAAGGGCCAGTCAGTCGCAGGCAAGGCCACCGAGCCACTGGCTTACACACGATCCAGGCCGACCCTGCGGGGCCCGGCCCAGTGATGGCAAGGAGAGCAGCAGCTGTGCTGTCTAAAGGGTTTATAGACCAGAGGCATGGTGACGTTTGAGGAACCATGCGAGGAACAGAAGGTACGTTGTGTACGTCTCATAAAACTGGCAGCGGGACACAAGACTGAAGTTAAGTAAAAACAGCGCAAAACCAGGGGGAAAAAAAAACAAAAACGACTGTCTCGCAGTAGAAATGTCACTAAAATGTTAAGGTGTATTACTCAGCAACTGACTAAACTCAGTGTACGGTAAGTTACAGAGTTCCCTGCCTTATGGGGGCCAGGCATGCAGCATCTCCATGCCAGACACGGGCACCTACCTGCCCAGGATCTCCAGCAGCTCTGCCACCCCATTGAAGTGCTCAGTTTCATACACAAAACTGCAGGAGCAGAGTTTGGAAGGCAGGTGTCAGAGATGCAGCTGGAGGCCGTCGCCATAGTGACGTCACTCATCAAGACAACACCGACAGTGGCCACCCCCACTGCTTACCGTAGAAAAATATTGTTAATCTGTTTTCGTATAAAAGCCCGCAGTCCCAGGAACTTCCCGTAAATTCTGTGTAAGACTGTCTTCAGGTAGTCTCTCTCCCGGGGGTCCTCACTGTCAAAGAGCTCCAGGAGCTGGAAGGGGACGACAGGGACAGACAGGCACGTAAAGCAGGAGACAGGCAGCAGGAGAGTATAAACACACACCGACACACACACACATTCAGCAGGAACACATTCACAACCCAGGTGGAAACCATCTCGAAAAGAAACTCACCTGTAATACAAATTTCTGGTCTATATATTTTTTGGCAATGCTGGGCTGGAATTCTTGACTCTCCAAGAAGCGAATGAAGAACTCGTATACAAGCTACAGGGACAGAGAAAGCAGAGACTTATTCTCCGGGACACCAGGCCGAGGAAAAGCTGCGAGGTCTCCCTGAAGCTCGCCTAAATAAGAGCGGCATGGCAGGAAAAGCAGGAACAGTACAGCTTATCAGCTGTTGTGACCTGGCAGTCAGGAGAAAAACAAGGAAACACTTATTTTAAAATTAAACAACTCAACAATATAGCCGAGGTCAGGGTGGACAAAGTCTAAATATATAAAACCCCCATCTTCATGGCTACAGTAACCACAGTTTACCACGGTCTGAAAAAGTTTTAAAATTCCAGAAATAACTGGTTCATAAGTTTCAAAGCACGTGCCAACCGAATACAGGCTGCAAGTCGATGAGCACAACAGGCCAGGATTTTAGAACAAATTTTTCCTTTAACAGGTTATATACAAATACATGATGCAATATTTTTCACTGCAAAACGTGTTTTGTTTTTCCTTTGTGGTTCGAGGGGTATAAGAAGCATGATTTGCGTTGCTCCGTCATCCCGTCATGCATCATATTTTGTCATTGCTATGTAATACATTTGAGAATTACGCTAAAACCTCAGAATCCCTTTTATTAGAGTACAGCACTGTATAATGTACAATGCATTTCATTATTACAGCATTTAATGTAAGTGATATCTTAATGTAAGTAATGTGCGTGAACTGTTCGCCGTCATCCATAATCTCGGCTATCGGCGGTAAGTCTTGGAACATAATCACCCGCAGAGACGGGGGCCTACTGTAACCAGAAAGCGAGATTAATGCCATAAACTGATCCAGGTATGAAGGAGAAGACAGACGCTGAAATCAAACCAAACAAAGACGAAAGCATACAGGGCAGGGGGGCAGATAGTGTTTTAAGACCGGGAGACTCATTCAAGAATAATTAGAATGACTGACCCACCCCCAATCTGAAGCAGAGGGTGCTCACAGGAAGACCCCCGCTGGCAGGACGCGCTGCCATTACCTGCAAGTGTGGCCACGATGCCTCAAGCGTTGGCTCGTCCTCCTCGGGGTCAAATTCATTACTGTCACTGGGAGGAAGGGTCCGGAAAATATTGTGGGACACCTAGTGTGCATCAGAAAGCCAGGTTAATGTCTGCTGGGTGCAGAACCATCGGGCAGCTGGCGAGAGCGGGTCACATGACTCGGGAACCGCACCGAGAAGCAGAGCACTCGGGAAATAAGGAAGGTGAAAGGCCAAAACAGCAAAGGCTCAGAAGAGAAAGCAAGAGTAAAGGCTGGTTCATACTTCTATGACGTGTCCGCGCGAACATTTGACGCGTTTGATGTCTGCTGCACTCAAGTCAAGTAACGACTGCAGCAGTGTATGTGCAGCTCTGCACACACTGCACACACTGCACATGATCGATTCACTAGCAACCACATTAAACACCAACATGGTTGTTTCTGACGAGTGTTGGGGCAGTTTGCAAACCCTACAGACTATTTACAATGTAACAAAACTCTTACATGTGTGTAAATGTGTGTGTGTGAGTGCAGATCTATCTCGAATTGAAAATCAGCCAGCTGACCAAAGATGGCAACCCTCTGAGCCAGCTCTGAATTTGTAAAACATAGAGAACGGACACAAAACTCACTGCTGTGGTACGTGTGCAGGGAATACCAGAATAATTTACATTACAGTGGTACCTCAGAACTCAAACTTAATCCGTTCAGAACTCCGGGTCGAATCCTAAAAAGTTCGAGTTCTGATTGAATTTTCCCCATAGGAAATAATGGAAAACCAATTAATTTGGTTACACCTAAATATGTTTTTTTAGCATTTAAACACAAAATGACCCGGATAAAACAAAAGCATATACTGTACTAAACACATCTAAGCACATTTATCAAAACAGTAATTAGCAAAGTAAGAAAATAAATTTACCCAAAAAAAAAAAACACAACATGTCCTGTCCCAATCGTCTGCTCCTTCCGTGTGCCACGCCCCCTCGTTAACCCCGTGTGGGATCCCCATGTCATCAGCTGTTTCTGGTTGTTGTCATTAGTCCTCTGTATTTAGTCCGCGTTTCATTTTGTTTCCCCAGTCCGGTCATTGTATTGTCCGTCTGCGTTTTGCCTGCCTTACCTGTAATTAAACCCCGTATTCCCCGATACCCTGACGTCTGCGCCTTTGTCTCCGTTCCATCCCCGCTCGGCCCGACAATATTATAATACAATGTATTAATGGTTTATTATTAATATAAAAATAATTAATAAGAAATCTTTATTTTAAAATGTATTTTATTATATAATAATTGTTACTGTATCATTGTCTAAATGTATTTTTACTATCTAAATATATGTATTCAGTTAGTGTAAACATGCACGATGCTATCAGAGCGAATGCGAGGCTGAGATTGAAGCTTTACCCTTTCTTTCCGCTGAGAGACGTGCCGCATGACTCATTTCCCCGCACGTACAAGTTATCTTAGGTCGGCGTTCATGGTTTGACTTCTGAGATTCAGATCGAGTTTTAGGGGATTTTTTTTCAAACTGGTTGGTTCGACTTTTAAGAAATTCCAGTTCTGAGTTTCGAGAACTGAGGTACCACTGTATTTTAAAAATACAAATACAACACGTTGTGCGCATGTACGCGGCTTGACCGGAGAACTATGAATGTTTCCGTGTCTGCACACACAGAGTGGATACTCGAGTGTTGTGCTTCTGCGAAGTATGAACCAGCCTTAAGCATGTTGACAGTGCTGCTTTGCTGCCCCCTAATGGAGAGCTCAGGGTCAACTTCAAAAGCAAATCTGCATTTAGAGGATTTCTTAAAATAGTGAATTATTAATGTAACAATGAATCATAATGGATACATATTAAGTAAAAAGAAAAATATAACCTTATATAAAAAGGTAATCTAAATGTTACTATTCAAGGGCAGTGAATTTAACTTCCTTGTCTTAACCTGAGCAAGATTACAAAATTAACAAATGTAAACCATATTTTTTCATCCCCATTCTCTTGTAGGTGCAGGTCTCTCACACATGTCCTTCTGTGGTCCAAAGCCTAGGTCACTAAATTTCCCCACAGTGTCTAAGGGTGTGTGGGCCCATGGTGGGCTGACGGGGTGTCATGGTGTGCAACCAGGAGTTCCCTTTCCTCGTGGCCCCAAATCCATAGCAGACGTGGCTGGGTCTCACTAGGATTCCAGATGACCCTGATTTCACCTGCAAGTTACCCACATAATGCCTGACACCGCTACAGAAAGTGTGGATGCCACCTGGCCCTTTTCAAGCCATTACTTTGGCTGGCTTTATGCTGTGCTGTTAATAATAATAATAAATAAATAATAATAATAATAATAATTATAATAATATACTTTAGTGCTCCCTGTGGGGAAATTGTCTTTACGCCTCCCTCAACTTGCTCTTTGTAGAGTAAGCTGTCCGCGAAGGGCAGGCACCTATAGCGGTGCCCAGCGAGCTGGGGGTTAAGGGCCTTGCTCAAGGATCCGCAGACGTGCTGAGGCTGGGTTTGAACCGGTGACCTTCTGATTACAGGCACACAGGCATAGCCCACTGAGCCACACGCTGCCCACAGAGTAAGTAGAACAGAACTCTGCTCTAATCTGTTTGACAGTCATCCAAACAATGACTGGGCCTTCATCAAAGGATACTCCCGCCTTTCATCTGGAGTGACATTCCACCACCCAATAGGAACAGCCATGACCTGGGAAGGGACCGGACTACCGCTAGGTGCACAGAAGCCCTTCTGGGTTTTACTGACGGAGCTCCTCACCATTCTGACCACCTCTGGGTAAGCCTGCTCCGTCAGGTAGCCCCGGCTGACTGTGACGTAGTCCACCAGCTCATTAAGGGTGGAGCGCTTGTACTCCTTCATCTTAAGGTCCGACAGCGTATCCATGAAATCGAAGATCGTACAGCACTGCTGCAGCTTCTTCAGGAACAGCTCCGGCTGCTCCAACGCCGGAACGTCTGCAGGAAAGCCAAGAGAAACAGAGAACATCATCTACAACTACTCCATTCATCCATCCAGAAGAGCTCTCCCAATGCTAGGTCTCAGAGAGCCTGAAGTCTGTACCAGGAAACACACAGGATGAGGCAGAGTACGGCCTAGACAGAAACAGCAGCATGGGAAACCTACACAAGCAAAGAGGGAAAGCAAACTCCCCCGACAAAGGGGGGGGTTGGAGCCCCCACTGTGCTGATGCCGCAGGAGCCCCCTCCAAGGTTCCGACGTCACAAACGAGAATCTAAAGCCCTGAAAGTCTGACTGGAAGATGCTGGACAAGAGGGGCCATCAACCCAAAAGGGCCAATCATTACATCCATCAGCATGGAGGCCCTTCCTATACTGAAAGAAAACATGATGGGGCGTCTATTGAGTCATGGGAAAGGAAGAGTCTAATTGACCAGGGATCCGTCAGAGAGCGTGTCATGCAGATTTCATTACCGTCTTCAATGACAAAGCTATGGTTCCTGTCATGGTCTCATGAAACCATGAGCAGGGGCGGTTCTCGTCTGGCTGGTTATGAGGTTATGTTCCGTACCTGGTTAACCGCGGCAAAGCCAGACAGTTGATAAAAATAAAATAAGGCTATCAGGTAAAGATGTGCAATCGTATTTCTCTGTTTTGCAGATAATTATCCAGTGGGACAAATGGAACCATCGGCCTAAAACAAATATTGTTCAGTTTCTACAGGCTACTGTACAACTTTCAGTATCCTGCACTTTCTGGACGTGCACCTACATTACTAATTAGAGGACTGATTGGCTGAAGAGTCCTCACACCTGGGTTTGAACAGCTGACCTAAAGGTTATCCCAAAAAAAACCTGCATACAGAATGGCCCCCTGTGGATGAGACTGGCCACCCCTGGCCTACGCTGTGGCCTGACGCCTGCAGTCACATTTCTGGGGAGGTGCGACTCAGGCTCCGGTGTGGGCCATGGCACAAGGCGTGTTGTAGGACACACGGCTACCTACGGCATAGATTCTACACAGAAGTATAAATCAGGCTGCTTATAAATATCTAAATCCAGCTCCTTGGAGATCCTCATATACAGTCTGTTATGGCCATTTTTAATCTGGTTGCATTTTAGACAAATCAGCAGTAGAAAAACAAAAATGATGATGTCACCACCAAAAATTTAACAGTTCCTTAATGTTTCACCAACAAATAAACCATAAGTTCACGTTGTCTATTCCCTGTAACAAATTTTATCACAGAAGCAAAAATCTAAGTGGCAAAGAACTCATTTTGCCTTAAGAGAGATCAAAGATATAGGAGCTATTTTTAATCTAATGAAACCAGCATTCCATAGCACTGAGCAGCTCGTCCGTACTGAAGGCATGCTGATCCTGTTACCAGGCAACACTGAGCAGTTCTTCAGTACTGACTCTGCACTGATCCTGTTACCAGGCAACACTGAGCAGCTGTTCAGTACTGACTGTGTGCTGATCCTGTTACCAGGCAACACTGAAGAACAGCCCTTTCCCCCTCAGATGCCTCCTGCCCCCATCTGGTGGGGTGTGTCACTCCACAAGGCAGTCTTAAGCACTTAGTTATAAATCCAGACTCCCAATGCATCAATATAACTCCATGTTGTAAAGCATAAAGATTTATTGTCCTTTTTATGAGATGCAGAGCACTGCTCTGACATTTGAATAACATCCAAAGTAATGGCAAGATAAAATATAGTAATTTTATAGTACTGCTTGAGCTGCCCAAATTAGCAGAGTCAAGGTGATCTGTTCTAGTTGACTTATTAATACAACTGCAGAAAAAAAGAGACCACAGCACAATTTTTTGTTTCACTCATTTCTCAAGTTACGGGTGTGTGTCTGTGAATAAAATATTTTTTATTGAAAACTGCAGCCTGGCTCTTCCCTGCTTCTCATTAATGAAGGGCTTCTTCCTCCTAGCAGTGCACCTCACACCTGCACTTAATGTTTCCATTTCTTTCGAAGGTCACTTGATGTCATCTTCCAATTCGTAAGAAACTGTTGGATAAGTTAACGGTCATCTCTGGCATTACAAAGTCGCTCCCGCCCTTTTCCTGGCTGGATTCTGGTCATTCCCAATGTCTCCTGCTTCACCTTATTCTTGTGTGCTGCTGTCTTAGATATTTTGAACCTGGAAGCAACCTGCCGCTCAGTGTAGCCTCTGCCAGCAGAACCAGGATTAAACCAGGACTTAAAATGCAGATTTAAAAAAATATATATAGAGAGCGGGGTCTTAATTTTTTCTGTGGCTGTACATAATTAATGCAGTTGTACCCCGTACTCCGCAAAAAGGCCTGGTATAGTTATTACAGGCAGATTACTTCCTAATAACCTAGTCACACCTCACTTATTATGAGGGTCAGGATGGAACAAAGACCTGCAAGCAGAAAGCCAGTCTAGGAAGACTTGTTACCTTGTTACATGCCTTGTCACAGCACAAGCCGGCAGTGCTTTCACGCCGATGCAGAACAGCTCACTACTCTCCAAATGGGCACCTTTGCCCTGACTGTCACACAAGCCGCCCTGCAGACACGGGACCCGGTCAGGAGGCTCCCCCAGCCCCATGCGGCCTCCCTCCCCCAGCACACAGCCACTCTCCTGCCCTGCCCACCCCCATCCTGCTAGCCTTCCCCCGGAGTTCTGGTCTGGACTCCTCCTGAGAAAGAAGCCAGGCGAGCGATTGTTTACGGTGCCCCAGTCAGACTCCCTGGTGCTGCTCAGGTTTACAGACCCTTGGAAAAGGTGTAAGGAGTGTCATCACTAGCTGGCACAGACCCACCCCTCTCCTCCAGCGCCACGGTCAGGGATTTCAGGAACACCCAGTCTATGGCTTACGTCTGGGCATCGACACACCTCGTATGGGAATGCAGTGCAGGCCGGGAGACCCTGACTGGCTAGGGATGCAGTAACAGTCACAGATGACTGGTACCTCTCAGCATGACGTGCCCCAACCCGGGAACTCATTACCAAAAATTAGCATTGGACCTCCAGTTACCACAGCGTTGGGGACTGTCAGCCATGCCGGTGTCTAAGCAGCCGTAGAGGAAGCTTCCTGGAGCGCGTACAAATAAAAAGGCGTCCATGACACATCCTGCAGACCTCCGACCAGAGGGCCTTGTTTGGAGAAACCATGGCTACAGTATCAACAACCTGCCGGCGATCCAAGCTCGCGTCGCAGGATAAGCAGAGCGCCGGTTCCATGCTAGCAGCTGGATCCCCCCCCCCCGTCAGACGCACTGGACGGCTCCAGGCTCCACTGCCAGTGCTGCCTGTCAGATACTCTACCAGCTCAGGAGGGTTAAGGCTTCAGTCAAATCGCTGACCAACTAGCAGGCTGCTAGTATAGAGCCCCCCCTGGCTTTAACCACAGCCGTGTAACTACAGCCAACGTCCTGCCATCACAGCACATTTCCACCTCCTTCTCTGATAAACATACACCAGCAGCTGACAGTTGTGTGCTAAAAGCAGATGTTGTATTAAACTTTGTTACCTGTCATTCTGACGGACAGGGTCATAATCTATTACTACTTGTCATTTTCATTTATTAATGATAAGGCATATTTAATAGCATTTTCATTCATTCATTCATTCATTTTAATTTTAAAATAATTAAATTACAGAACAAGCTTATCCATTATGCATTGATTCGGGCATGGATCACTTTTCATGTCAACACCACATGAAGCAGATGAATGATTTTTTTCCCCCCCGTAGTGACAGCGGAAAATAACTTGCCCCGTAACATTAGCTGCTGCTGGCTGATAAACATAATCAGTACAAGAGCTTTCCTACAAAAGATCAGGAACCTAGTTCCTGGTTCTGAGTTCAAGGGCTGTCTTGACCAGGAACTTTTGCATTTTCCCACCACACAACAGGAACTGTGAACTTTATGTTACATAAGCATGGGAGGCGCAAAAAGCTTGTAGGTTAAACTTCACACGATTTCATAGAAAACTACACCACCCAAAAAAAAACAATGGCAGAAGAACCAGTCATTTTGTTAGTTCTTTATACTAAATATATTATATTGTTAGTTTACTTATATTTTTAATTATGTGACCCCTGACATGTCTATAATTCATCATTCATTATTCATTATTTCAACTGGGCATCAGATCGATCTTTTGTTTTCCACAGAATAAAAAACAATGCTATTCCACCATCAACCGCTGGCAAGTTTCACCGCCGGCGATATTAAATAAAAGTATATCGATTATCTTTCGAATTAGAAATATGGAGACAGAAACACAAAGGTACATGGAATTATTTTTAATACATCAATTCCACCTGCTCAATTTTTGCCCCACTACATCTCTCTCTTTTCCCAGCACTTCCACATAACTTCCAAGTTAGTGCAGTGTGGTCAGCGAATCAGCAAGGCCCAATCCAGTGTTGTACAGGGCTTCTGACAGAACATCAGCTCTTGCTGAGGTTCAGATGTGCAGCACACGGCCTTTGTAAACAGCCGAAGTAAATCGCACATGCTTAGTCCTCTGGCTCCGGGCTGCATCTGGCCTTCTGGACAGCAAGCCCACCACGGCTGTTTTGATGCCAGAGGGTCACAGGGTGCAGGGTGGCAGAAGAGCATCATGTGTGGCATGTAGGGGGTGCCCAGGGTCATGTGAGGCTACCCTCTGCATGCCATCCGCTCCAGCTTCCGGTAACATCTGCAGCCCGAGTCCTTTAGAGCATACGTAACCACAGAAGCCGGCTGTGCGCGCGGGCCAAATCATCAGGGTTACACAACAGCAGCACCGTCACAGGCAAGGAGGCGGGAGAGGTTAGACGCTCCTGAGCACATGGCTCTCTGGCCAGGTCCAAACAGAAATCAGAGCATGTGAACTCATACTGAACTGGCTCCTCCCCCTGCAAACGCGTTCAGTAAACACACCGCATATGAGAGGACCCTGTCTCAGGGCCGAGCCATGCAACGTAACAAGCTCAACATCCTGTAAATGGCAAACTAGACAGGAGTGTGCGGCACCAGGTAAACATTCAGGTTATATGGTCAACAACCTGTCATATCTACTTGACATTTAACCTCTAGTTGGTTTCTTCCTATAAGAAAGATATTCTTCTCATCTCAATAACATGCTGGTTGATTTGTTAGCTCAAACCAGGGGCTCTGCAGCATTAACTGTCAATATTAACTTAAAACTAGCCTGACATCCCTCAAACACCTCGAGGCTACACTTGTGAAGGGATCGATTAAGCAGTTTAATTTTTCAACATTTATTGACACAAGAGGAACCCAAACTCAGATGTTCAACACGGAAAACATCACACGCCGAGTATGGCTGAGAGCTGATTACGGCAAATGCTGGTTATAGTCAGTCATAATGGGTAGTTTGGGAACATTTTGGTTTCCCAGTTAATTACACTAGCACTGGAGAGAGTAGCGGATATAGAGCAGGACTGTGTGTCAGCTCTGTCATGCGGAACTGGGACATGCTGTTGGCATTCATACCGCATTCCCCTGCTGCCAGTTACAGCTCCACATACATGTTAAGACTCAAGGTTCGAGCCACTTACAGCCTAAGCCTCCAGGACACGGCAAACTCATTATTCACCTGTCATCAGCAAACAGTCAATGTCTGTCGACTTAAAAAAAAACTTTAGTCACGCAGCCCCTGGCTTATAGTGATAAACTTTGCTGATTGACCACAAGCACCTGCACCAACTTAGAAGTTCTACAGAAGCGCAAGGAAAAATGGACAGAAGTGGCAGAGAAAACACAAAACAGATACAAAAATAATTGTATCTCAATTACAATGAAACGCATATTCCTCTGCTCTGGCTTTCCTGTTGTTTTTCATCTCATCATGTACGTCTGTCTGTCACTTAACTATAACAAACATACATATCATTGGTGCAAATTTTGAGCTATGTATTTTTGTATGTTGTTGTCATTACCGAGAACTGACTAACGTCTGAGCCACTTGTTGCGCTTGTGGGATGCCGGCGGTGAAACTTGTCAGCGCAGATTAATGGAACGACATTACATCCTGTTTATATTGTACGGAAAATAAAAGATCAATCTACAGGCCAGATTTAATGATCGATAATAAATGCTGTGGCATTACTAAATGTTGTGGTGAATAACCTGACTAAATCCCTCCCCCTCCGCCACGGGAAATGGCAGCGACAGCGGCCGGTCTTTAGGAAATGGCAGCGACAGCGGCCGGTCTTTAGGAAATGGCAGCGACAGCGGCCGGTCTTTAGGAAATGGCAGCAGCAGCGGCCGGTCTTTAGTTACGGTGCTGCTAACTTTGTATGTGAAGTTTAATCCACAAAATTTTGTCACCCATTCTTATTTAGCATAAACGTCACATGAAAGTAGCCAGGAACTTGGCACCAGGTTCCTGAACTTCGGTGAGAAAGCACCTTCTCGGACATACACAGAACGTCCTCAATCTGCTATCTTCAGAAGTGGGAAATGCCACCAGTATCACCCTGGCAGCAGTGAATCAGGTAGTCTCTACATGTCTGCTCTCCTTTTTTCCACTGTTTACGTAGGTTCATGTCCCTTTACCTCTCACTCTATGTCTCTCTGCACCCACAGAGAAGCTGACCTTTGACCTCTCATTACATGGGAATGCTGCTCCTGTCTACAGCTTTGAGGTCTGGTCTGTGTGTAGCAGTGGTGCCCATAGGCTTGAGCACAGAGTAGTTTTCCCTACCCTTTAGTGTGTTGTATTGCTTTATTTGCATGTAAAGTCTTAAGCCCCAGAGTACAGGCCAAAAGGAGTAACACCTCGCTGGAATTCCAGCCCTTATTTCCATAACATGAGGAGGTCAACCTTGTAACAAAATCCTTATTGGCCATAGAGTATGCAGCAGGAGAAAGGGGTGCCAATGGCAGACTGTGTATGGCAAGCTGACCAATCAGAGCACAATGGGCTCATTGGGGGTGGGGCTTAAAGCTCTAACAGAGCATTTCAGACACAGGGTAATTAGAAATGACTGTATAAGAAAAATAATGTGTTTTTGGAACATTGAAACAGGTAAATCTGTTGTAGTAGACCCCAAAAAATACCTCAAAAAACAGCTATGCTCTGAAGTTTTCAAGGGAAAGATGCTTTGTGGTTCTACAAAAAGTAATATTAGAGGTGTCTATTACAATATCCTGCTGTTCGTACTGGCTGAGTGATCAAATACTTGTGATGTGAGAGAATTATCTTATTCGTTCTCAAATGTAATACAATTAGACAGGCAGGAGTAGTGGAAGTGAGTGAAGCAGGAGAGCAGAGAGAAGCGGGAGGAAGCGAAAGAGTGGGAGGGCAGCGGGGGGGCAGAATGCCTCAGTCTAAGTAGTGGGTCGAGGCGTTAGGTATTAAACCAGGGGTGTCAAACTGCAGTGCTGGGGGGCCGGAGCCCTGTGTAGCTTAGCTCTTTCCTTGTTCCACCACAAGTGATTCAGCTCAAGAGCTGTGTGGTAATTAGCACAAGGAGTTGAACCAGGTGTGTTAAATGAGGGGAAACCCAAAAAAGTGCAGGGCTCGGGCCCCCCAGGACTGGAGTTTGACACCCGTGTATTAAACGGTATAAATAAATATGTCCCAATGTTTTCCAGTGAAGTGTCACTTTATTTCATATTTAATACCTAATGATACTCAATCCAACCGCCAGGGTACTATGCACACGCATCACTCAGGGACAACAAAACCCTTTTGTGGAGGGTGGGGTTGCTCCGGCAAGCCTGCCCCCACCACTGAAAAACCATCCGAGAGGAAACATTGCATCATTTTGTTTCAATGAACCGAATGAATACATTTATGACATGGGCGAAACTTAAACTCACAAGCAGATGTTTAAAACAGAAAACATCACGCTAATTGTGGCTGTGAGCTGGTTACTGCTAGTGCCACAGAGCTCAAAGACCCAAGTACTTTGGGAACATTTTGGTTCCCCATTAAATTACACCAACACCAGAGACAGAGTAGCTGATTAGTCCAAGACTGTGTCGGCTCTGTCATACCCAAACTGGGATATGTTACTGGAAACACATCCAACATGCTAACTCATTCGAGACGGCATCATCCGAGTGCGGGTTCGGCCGGAGCAAGTTAGTCTTCCCGTGGCATTTAAGGAACTTCTGCCAAGAAATAACAACTAAGGCTTTAGGGTATGGAGGATGTTTTGTGACAATATTCAATAAATAAATATACTATTTTAATGATTATTTAAATTAGAATTTAAATAGTCATTTAAATTATTGTTTATAAATACATTATTTAAATGTTTATCTAAATAACCTATTTAAATGATTGTCTAAACGACCAATTAAATACCAGCAACCATTAAAATTATTATCAATGTCATTTTTATCGTTATGTCATAAGCAAGCCTCCATACATTTTGTTGATTGTGTAAAAGCAAAAAGAGAGCGGATAGACGGATTAAATACGTTCAGCTATAGCTAACACTGTGCTGGCCACTGACCATTAGGGCAGCTTAACTGTTATCCTAAAGTTAGGATAATTTAGGATTTTGGGAAGTCAGGATGCAATGCAGCGCCAGGACAGAACAGACAAAACGTGGTTAGAAATGATAATTTAACAGACTATGGACGGATCGATCTGCTGTGACTTAGTTTGCAATGTAACCAATGAGATGTTATGTTTTGTTTAGAGGCCACCCACAGAGTTTGATGGGTGACTGACAGATACCAGCAACCATTAAATTGTCAGACAATCATTTAATTAGCCATTTAAATTATTTAAATAGACATTTAAATTACATATTTATCAATAGACATTTAAATGAGACTAATTTAAATGATCATTTAAATAACATTTGTTTGTTGAATATTGTCACAATACACCCTCCAAAACAGGGGTGTTAGTGACCACAGAAACAATGGATTCCATTCATCATGATGAAGTAATATATTTTGGAATTTTTAATTAATATATTTATGTTTACAGTGTAGGTGGTTATTGAGTCACGTCGACAGAAGGACTATTGACAGACCATTATTGTGTTCACAGTTTTAATAATTATTTTAAGATAATAATTTGCAAAGACTTTGGATTTAATCTGAGATGGTGGAGTCACCGTACCTGGCCACACACGTGATTATTCGTCATTGTACCCGGCCACACACGTGATTATTCGTCATTGTACCTGGCCACACACGCGATTATTCGTCACCGTACCTGGCCACACACGTGATTATTCGTCACCGTACCTTGCCACACACGTGATTATTCGTCACCGTACCTGGCCACACACGTGATTATTTGTCATTGTACCTTGCCACATGTGATTATTCGTGATTGTACCTGGCCACACACGTGATTATTCGTCATTGTACCTTGCCACACACGTGCATGTCGGCCCCTTAACTGTATCATTAGTAACTACAGAAACAATGGATTCCATTCATCATGATGAAGTAATATATTTTGGAATTTTTATTTAATATATTTATGTTTACAGTGTAGGTGGTTATTGAGTCATGTCGACAGAAGGACTATTGACAGACCATTATTGTGTTCACAGTTTTAATAATTATTTCAAGACAAATTCTCTCTGCTATTTCAAAATTGAACCAAACTATGAACCCAAGACGACAGCCGTACTCATGTCTAGGTGTCCGATACTTTACAGAATTCAAAGTTTGCAAAGACTTTGGATTTAATCTGAGATAGTGGAGTCACCGTACCTGGCCACACACATGATTATTCGTCACCGTACCTGGCCACACACGTGATTATTCGTCACCGTACCTGGCCACACACGTGATTATTCGTCATTGTACCTGGCCACACACGTGATTATTCGTCATTGTACCTGGCCACACACGTGATTATTCGTCACCGTACCTGGCCACACACGTGATTATTCGTCACCGTACCTTGGCCACACACATGATTATTCGTCACCGTACCTTGGCCACACACGTGCATGTCGCCCCCTTAACTGTATCATTAGTAACACAAATGACTAACATCATTAAACTGATTAAATCAACTTTTAACTCTCGTGTCAATACAAAAATCACCACCTTAAAGCACTGCGATTTGTAAATGAATGGATTCCCCCACTGCTAGTTAATTGCTTAACTTAATAAAGGGGAGCAACGTTGACTCCACCTTAAACAGGCACGGAGCCCCATGCAGAAAACCCCACACACCCAGAAAAAGACAGGAAACGACTAAGTCACTAAGAAAATCGAATGCTTTCTTAATGTTGTGCAATCAAGCAGATCACTCAAATTATACAAATATTGAAAACAAGTCTGAAAATTTGCATGTCGTGTTTAAAAATCAATCTTTACAGGTAGAAGGGAAGATGACACATCGAATGCATGTCAGTTCCAGTTTAGTTCTGCTGTGAACTCAGTCAGCCCAATCCTTCACCAAAATGCATCTAAGACAGCAGTAAAGTACAAACGCAGGAGCACTGAAACACGGAAAGTCACGAGGCTGAATTCATCATACAAACAGCCGCAAAAACACAGCAGAACACGGCAAGAAAGGCCTCATTAATTACGCAGTAATGAAAAGCAAAGCAAAGTGCCAGCTACACAGACCCCACATGTGGAACCAGGCTATCAACAGCATTCCGGGCAGGCTCCAGCGGAAAGGGCCGGCAGGGCGGGGCGGCCCGGCCGCGGCGGGCCGCCGCTAGCGCCCAGAGGGAGGTCCTCTGGCTACCCCACCGATGCTGGCCGCCGCCTCGCTGCAGCGCGGGGCCCCTCAGCCCGCCGCGTGTCTGCCCGGTGCGGCCTCTCTGCCCGCCGCCTCTCTGCAGTGTGAGGCCACTCAGCCCCGCCTCTCTGCCCGCCGCCTCTCTGCCCGC
>JABJVO010000040.1:1079513-1094549 GCA_026770805.1 Boulengeromyrus knoepffleri | reverse complement strand
TGGCCCAACCCCCAGCGGTGGGCGCACGGCGGCAGGGAGGCGGAGAGCGCGGAAAGCACGAGCAGGAGGGCGGCCCGGGAACGCAGCGGCGGGGCGGGAGGGGGGCGGGCTGGTCGAAGGAGACAGGCACGCGGCCCCCCGTCCCGTCCCAAAAGCCCACAGCAGAGGTCACAAGGGGGTAGGTACTTAATACAAACACATTAGTTGAGATGTTTGAATAGAGCCTGCAACAATCTCACAGCAGTAAACAAGCTTAAACCAAAGAAAATGCAGAATTCATAAGGCTGGATTTCAAAATGAGTTACGCAGCAGTTAGTCATCCATTTTCCACATTTACCCCCAACGGATGCCTTCTTAGTCAGCAGTGCCCTGGAAGTCCTGACCCATCTCATACTCCGAGCTGCAGAGGGCAGCCAAGAAACCCTCAATTCCCACCAAGACACATGGATCGACTGTATGCAACATTTCGTTGTCACGGCTTTTAACTGAAAACCACCTTTATTTACCAAAGAATGGGGAAACAGCACAGCGGACAGCCTATATAGTACCACATAATTCAGTCTTCGGCTCACCCAGAATTTCGGTGACAGCATGCGTGTTTTACGATGAGACTGAACAAACTGTGGTGCCACAAGCTGTTTTGGAGCAGCTCGAGGAGCCCACGCACTTAGTGAGGTGACACCATCGGCCAAGATCTGGTACAGCTACCGTATAAGCTGGAACAATGACCCCCCCCCCCCCAAGAATAAAAAAAACCTGTTTTAGGTGTCAACAGAGACATGACGTCTTTCGCAATGCCTAGTTCTTCTCTGTGGTATGGAAGGTCCACTGCGCCTCAGTGTAAACCCAGGCCCTTACGGTGTGGCCGAGCCGAACGGCCCTGCACGCTGGCTGACTGTGCCGTGAGTCACCAGCACCACTCAGGGCTGTGTATTTTACACGTGAATCCAAAACGACGGAGATAAAACCACAGAGAAGCCCAAACACACAGCACACATTACCGTTCACCACAGTTCAGAGGGAGTGCAGCCAATCTGGGTGAGATAGAGACTAACGACTGAATCAAACAACCGCGCTGTTCCAGGAGGGGACTGGCAGAGATCTCAGTGTACTCTGGTTTCTCCGCACCTCCCAAACGGCTAAAGCAACACATGCGTCCTTTGTCCCCTTCTTCTCTACCTGCTCCTGTATGGTTTCAATCAGTTGCAGAACACTGTCCCTCACTGCAATTCTGCTCTGATAAAGCCATCCGAAGCACACTACTTTGATAGATTCTGAAAAGAAACCAAAATGAAGAGCTGAGCAGTGACTGCGGCGTGTGCCCAAAGGCTGAGGGTGCAAAGACCCAAGTGGGGAGGTGGAGCCGTCGGTGCGGCCGGCGGACCGCTTCCGAGAGTGCCGAGGCCAGAGCAAGCTCTTCATGCTTCTCCACTCTTCATTCCCCAACGTGCCGGGAAAAGCCTCTCACAGGACGCAGAACCGCTTCGGTTAAGCCACTCGCCAACACCGTGACTGAGCAAACTACTCAGCTCGAGTGAGTTTTCAAACAACATCCGGGAATACAAATCTCCCAGGATTATAGACAATGGGGGACTGATTTACGGCAGCATGTGACCATTCTTTGATAATTATAACAGGCCACTTAAACAATTCCAGTTTTGAAGAGAAGTCTATCTAAATACATCTTCAATTACAGAAAGTAAGGCTGGGTTGAACAGCCGACACTCCAGACAGATTTAAAATTCTTTAAATGTTAACCTCTGACCCTCATAATCACCATATGACTGCCAATGTCACAGCCAAGACAACGTGTAAATAAATCAATTAATGCAGAAACGTAGACAGTGGATGCTACTGTATTATTATTATTACAGTGGAAACTACTGTATTAGTGAATTTAAATAGCAGCTCAGTTCCAGCTAAAAATCTTAAGTCAACAGAACTAAACAGGGTTAGCAGACATCATGCTTTTCCTGTATAATTCAACATAACAGAACAGTGCATCAGCTGGAGAAGTGCTATCATTATCTTCCCTTAAACTCCACACTGGATAATCGGAATATTAGTAAAGATTATTTCAAGTAAAATTATAAGAAACAACAAAGGAGAAAGCCTGAGACGATTACCACTATGCCTTATGCCACAGCTCTCAGACTCAGCCTGATGTCAGGACCAGCAAGGAAGGGAGTGGAGATATTTGCATCCCTAAAGACCGCTACTGTCCCACAGTAGGACTAATTAACCATAATATTCTACAGGGCATGTGTTTACAGCTGCGGTGAATGTTGCAGGAGACCTTAGGTCAGGCCTGGCAGGCAAAGAGAATAATCATGATCCCAGACCAGGGCGTCAACTGAAGCCTCACGCTGGCTCACCACACCTGAAGCCCTACGGAGCTCATCGGTAAATCATTCATGAAAAAAGCTGCCGGAAAGCTGAGGAGACGCGGAGAATAATGGCAAACGAGGCAGTGTGTGGTGAGCAGTCCTACAGGTGTCCATCACTCCTAACTTCTGTGCACTTTTCAGGAAATGGCTTTGGTTGGCTTTTTGGGGAAAAGCAATAACCTTACGGGGGCCGTAACTCTGGCAGCAAAAGCAGCTCCCTTTAGGTTCGGTGAAAGCAAAGTGGCATTCAGAGAAAGGTGGGTTACAACCTTACCTGACAGTGTCAGATACTGCAAAAGTCTTGCAAAAACGTTAATGGATACTCTACCTCATCAGCTGCCTCCTTCCCTTTCAGCGGCGATGTTGATATAACTGAAGATCACGATTCCTAATCTATTTTCTAAGCTGGCCTCCCTTGCAAAGAAATTTACACTTCTTTTGAGATCCAGTTCCAAGGTTCCTTTTAAGATTTCTCAGAACACCTATAAATCCACTCGAAAAATTGACCTTCGTAACACAACTATAATGAAGATGTTTGCTGAAGCCTTTAACTTTTCTATTGTTTTGTTCTGTTATACTTCATGCCCATATTCCAGTGTTGATTCAGTGATTTGAAGGCTTACTTTGAGATAGTCAGGCTTCAATGAGGTTTTACGGCCTTGAGACAGCGAGAGACACTGCTGACAATAACCACCATGACACCACAATGGGCCTTCGCACCCAATCACTGATGAAAGGTGATTCATCCTGGTCGCTAAAGCTGCCAACCTTAAATTAGACAACTTTAGCTACGTCAATTTCACAGCAGCAGCCCTATCACCCAGCCTGTTATACATCACATTTCAGTACATCAATAAAAAAAAAGCTGATAAAAGAAGAGTGAACAGGAGAATGTGATAACATTTCAGCATGTCATAAACTTAAGAACATTCATAACTACACCCAAGTTGCAAGTTCTTCCTGTGTCTGTGCGGGTCTTTCCAAGGTTACTGTGTATCCTGCAATGGACTGGCATCCCATACCGGGGAGTTCGCCACTGATTTGGGCTCTACGCTTCCTGGGAATGGTTCCCTGATAACCACAGCATTGTTCTAGATAACAGATTATGGAAGACAGATGGAAGGAACTGCATCCACCATTAAAAATGAAGATGTTACCAGAGACTGCATTTAAAATAATACAAAAGGTCTCCTACGTCAGTCTACGCGTGATCAAAAAAAAGCACTTCCATATTCCTTGCAGAAAAGTAAAGAAGCTGGAGACACAAACCTCTGTCCCATCAACCTAACGAGGTTCCCAGGCAGTTGGAGAAACCACCCCGTCCACTGACTAAGGAAGACTGGGAAAGGCCACATTTCCAAGAAAAGGAATGTATTCATCAGCACAGATCTGTTCCCTGAGTTCATCAGGAGACCAAGCAACACAGTGATGAAAGACCGATACCAAAATATAATAGCCAGGAACAATGTCGTGGTTGGAACCCTCTAAAGAGTCCAGGCTCCTTATGGGGTCTCCTGGAAGGCAAAAACCATGTCTATATCTGCCAAAATAACCTCCGAGTGCTTTCCTTCGGGTCTTAACCCAACACAAACATATCCCAACTGGGTGGATCATTTCTGGACGAACTACATAAAAGCACCACCTGAGTGGCCTGAATGGTCCTTCTTCATGGACACACAAGGAGCACTGATCTGTGTGCGGAAGGTCTGGACAACCAGCATAAATAATACGCAATATTAAAAATTTCAGAAATAGAAAAAGCACCGGTTATCATTAATAGTTCCAATAAAGGTTTTTCCTGAATGATTTGAGGATGTCAGATAAATAAATGCCAGCAGAGCCACAGATCCATGTTCTTCAGCTATGTGATAACTCCCACAAGCAGGGGCTGTGGGTGAACATTTGCAGAAACACCAAAGCTGGTGTGTAATATAAATTTAAGAGATTAATTCAGATGGGCCAGTAAATTAGAAGCTGTGGAGATATGGCCGCATACTTTCCGGTCTCTGCCCAATCTCCAGCAGCATTCACAGGTCAACAGGCAAACCCAGGCGCTCACCGGGGTAACGAGCTAGGCGCGGTTCACTATGGTGTATATTTAACCACACAGGTAAGTGACAACCTGAGCTGAAATACCATAGTTGTTAACACGGTCTCTATTTTAAAAGAGGGCTTGGTTTCAACACATCTCAATCGGAAATTGCATTTGCTCGTTACATCAAAGTAACCTAAATAAAAAATGTATTAAACACATATGGATATGTGTATGTGTTTAAATATAACAGAAGCTAATATATAAAGACACGCACACTTTCCAGTTTGCTTACACTTCAGAAATGATCGTCTTGGTATTACGCTGCTGCATTAGTTACCGACCAGCGCTCCGACTAACCGTTGCCATTAGCTACCATATAACTAAACCATGTATAGGTAAAGCTGCGACACAGCCCCCAAATCATACCCTTAATACGGCTTGCTTTCTTATCGCGTTGGTATTCTTAACCTGTGGAGAATGATGTTTTTAGGCGTTTAAAATGACGAGGCGTCGGCATCCGCTGCTGCGCTTCGCGGTTCGGGGCGAGCGGCGGAGCGGCGGCCGGAGTGCACGGCGTGCCGCGGGCAGGGCAGCACTTTACCTTCTTCCTCTATGTTTCGCAGAGGATACGGCGGTAAGGAGTGATCCTGTTACACAGTATCTGCACGCTGGCGCTTTCCGTCTTTCTCCGACGAGCCGGTACGGCCGGGCAGTGCGCAGATAACACCGGCGAGGTACTCCGGCCTTCCTCAGACACACGGACCCCGAGCACCCTTTAGCTTGCTTGCTAACGAAATAATCCTTCGAGTCCCATAGATCATAATACACTCATACACAGCGATAGGCCGAAACGGATTGCATTTCCCGTCTTGTCGCGGATTGTGCTACTTGCAGGGCGTCCCCGTCTTTTCCGCTTTTCTCTCCTTTCTCAGTCTTTGCGATTTCGGCCGATCGCCTTCCTCTCTATTGTCAATATTAACTGGGCTGACTTCATGAACACACACAACATCGGTGCATACGAAATGCTGACGTGCTCCTGCGGGCGGGCGGCGGCGATTGGTCGGTTTGAAGGAGACTGGGAAGGTGATTGGTCCTTAGCGACGTCGGTCACTCGGTGCCGTGACGCTGGTGAGAATGATTAGCAGTAAGATGGGTTGGCGAGCGACTGTTTTGGCCGGAGATTGGGCAGCGGCGGGGGTGAGACAGTACCCCGTATGGAATGAGGCCGGACCGGTCTGCGGCTCTTCCTGTCTCTGACGGGATGGCCGTGCGTGCGGCAGTGGTAGGACACGTCTGCTGGATTTCACTTAATACGACAATCCCGTAGGCCTATATCTCGCTGGATCATACCCGCACTTGCTACTTTAATTACGCACACCCAGCTAGTACCGGGTTGGACCCACTTTTTTCTCCACGCTACTGTTGTGCTGAGCTGTTATTTTTGCACTTATGGTTACCCGTTAGGTTTTTTAAGAATTGTATTTCTAGGTATACAGTGTATTGATTATACAGACTGAGAACGACTGTCGCATATCAAAACAATACATATAATTACAATAGCTGTCCGTCTGTCTGTCTCTGTGTCTGTCTGATTGTCTGTCTGTGACTGTAAAATATGACATCGCAAAGAAATGTATAAATGTGTAAATTTAGTGTGTGGATGGCTGTTATATATACCAATATGTCATTCATAATTTATTGACAATACAATGGAATCATGTGTTACAGAGTGAATTGTTTTATTGTACATTTGCTGCTTTGACAGCATTTATTTACAGTATTAATAACCAGTGTTAACTGTAAAATGTTCCATTCATGCATTCTTAGTTTGACTTCTATCATCTTTTGAGCATATCTCTCTGGCAAGTATAAGCTATGACTTTACACAGGTATGGCAACTATCCAGGCAAGGTGATGAATTAAATACAAACATCGTTGCTTTGAAGGTTTGGTCAGTTTCATTTTCCTTTTTTATGTGTAAGCCTTTTGTCTGAAATCCACACCCCACTTGCATGGAGTGAAAAATATGGCAAAAATGTTTCACTATGACCTGCCTGCCTGAATGGCCAGAGAGCGAGTGGGAGGAGCCAGTTGATCACACGGCTTGCTGGCTCCAGCCCCGCCAAGGAGACACGTGCCCTCTGCTGAGCCTCACAACCTGCATTCCTTCTGCATATCCGGCCCTGTCAATGGCATGTTGTGGTAATTCATTGAAATCTTGTGAGGACTAAGGATGGTTTGTTTACATGGCTGTGCAGCTTTGTTACTGTGCTGCTTTATCACACAGTAGCATGCAAACGCGCTCTGGGAAATTTATGGGAGAGTCGTCAAAGTTTTCCTGCCACATGTCTTAGGATCTTTCTTTCATCTTTCCATTTTCCCTGTTTTTGTTTAATTCTGCCTTAGTGATATTGTGATGTATCACAGCTCATCAATGTAAAGAGCCTTGGGGTGACTCTTGTGAAAGGGGCTGTATAAAAATAAATTGAATTATTAGCAACTGTAAGACATTGAAATCAAATAAACATTTCCTTGCTTAGTTACTAGAGTAGTAACTGCCAATCTAATTTTTGCCAGTGGGATTTATATTACTTTATCTTGTAAATTCTGGTAGTAACTGGGGGGGTGGCAGTTTGAACCCCAGGGTTGGCAGAGTGATGTCACTGCTGGGCCCCCCCGATTGTTCCCAGGACCGTCTGACCCCACTTTGGGTTAGCACATCTGCTAAATAAATAAATTGTAACATGTACAGCAATTAAGACATATATCAAAGAAATAATTTTGGCGAGTCTCAGGAACTCCAAAGAACCAGTCCATTCCCGGGAGCCAGTCCTGTCTAGTGCAGGCCGATCCCTGTGAGGTAAGCAGGCTCACATGCAGCACACACACACTCCCTCCGTCCTCCATGCTGCCACACAGTGGTGCAGCATGTAATTGCGGGCATGAGCACAGCTAGCTGCTGCCGTCCCTCTCCCAGGCCGCATGAAGTGCACGTTTTGTCACGTTGCCATTATTAATTCAAATATTGCAATTATATTAGCTTTCATAACTGTCAACCAAGGAGGCCTCATATCACATGTTGGATTTTGGCCAGCAGGGACTGACACTCGATGCTGACGCCCACAAGCTACTTAAAGTAACAGCTCGTGTTAAAGACACCCCACCCTCATCAGCCCGTCCGCTTCCTCCAAAAAGGAGCTGCTAGGACTGTAAAGCCAGCCAGCTCATGTTCTGCCACATGATATCGACACGGGTGTCACCGCCAGCGTCACCCAGCCGTTTGATTCCAGTTGAAGGAACAAGTCTGGGGGCAGTCATGGAAACTTCTTAGAATCTTCTGGAAATTCTTTTTATGATTATGTAACATTGGTGTCCGCTTTAGGTAAGCAATGGGATATTCATTTGTCACATTGACTGCTAAACTTATCAAAACGGAGAGAGAATTTAGTGAGTCTGTATTCTCCAAACGCACTCCAAACGTATCACCCCCCCTGGGGTGTATCAGCCCCCCCGGGGCGTCTCAGCCGCACTTTCTCATTTTGACACCTGTGCCTGAGCTCCAGCACTTAACTCGCGCTCCAAAACCACATCAGTGTCTATAATAATAATAATTGCAAAACCTCTCACATAAAAATGCATTTCAATATTTGTTGTTAAAGAACTCTAAATAAAAATAAAAACTAATAAACTATAAATAATAAGCACTCTGTGTAACTAATTTCCACAGCCATTGTCATAGTAATTATTGGGCTGTAACAGAGACAGTAAAGGTCACACAGTGTAATATCAGGGAGTGTGGATTATTGTAGTCCAAATATGAAACTGTAAGGTCTCTGAAAACTTGTGCAGGGACTCATTTTTTAGTTGTGTGTTAAAAATACCACACTGAGAAAAACTATAATATTCTTCAGAAAAGACTGATTCCAATTAAAAAATTTTAGAAAACAAAAGCTCTGAAAACTCGTTGCACTGAAGTGGGTTTAGCATAGATTTCAGCATCGTCAGCTGAGCAGTATTTAAACAGGGTCTTTCTTGGACACTGAAACAGATAATGTCTGTCTGCGGCAGAGATAACCAAGCACAGCATCTCCCTGAAAGTGAATAACTTCACACTTCGTAGAAACAGACACAAGAATGCGGATACAGACAGCAGACTGAACTACAAAGCCTCTGTGTGACTAATAATGCTTCGATCACAACTGACCTTGAAGCCTGTGAAAATGAAGAAAATATGGCCGTCCTGCTTTGCTGTTCTACTAAACTGGGTATAAATAATGATTCAGGCATCAGGGCAATATTATAGGCATGAAATAATTAATCAGCTGTGTGGGCCATAGAGACGGCCTTTTTACTGTCATAATCTCTCCTGACACACCAGTAAATGGCTACTGAAAAAGTGGAATTTGCTGTATGTATTGATTGTTTGTTTTTATAATACTGGAAAAAGATGTGTAACATGGGTAATCCTTTTGGTTTACAATTTATGTTTCAATGTGTCATCGCAAAAGGTCACTACAGGGACACATGTCTTATTTACAGATTGACAGTACATGCAGATACAAAGTAACCTGACACTTCTCAAAAACAACTTATATACTTGTTAGCCCCAACACAGGCATGTCTGTTTACTACTGGTTGTTGGCAAACAGTACAATGACATTGTAATATAATTATTGAAATACCTATGTCACAATGTGACTCAGACAGTCTGCGGATAGCTGATCAACTCCCCCTGACTTAGCCTGTCATGAACTACTTCTGTTGGAGGATGTATTGTCCAAGAAGTAATTCTGATAATATCATTGTCATTTTAAGATCATTTTAAGTCACTGATGTAATGGTAATATAATACCATCATAATGCAAATACTCCCTTTCAAATTAACTTTTTATTCTTAACAATATTAAGACATTGGAATTTGAATGTCAAAACCACACAACCAAAAAAAGATTAAAATGGACTCTCAGCTGCTAACGCATCATTTCTCCAGGGATTCTCAAAAATTCACATGACTTTGGGTAAAAGCGTCTCCCCAACAGGAGAAATGGAGCTCTCATTAGCAGAGAAGAATGGACTGTCTGGATCAGTATCTTAGATACGGAAGAGAGAGGATATGACAGGCACTGCATCTTTGAGATTCTCGCATTTCCAGTTCACTTCTTTAATGAGTTTGTCCGTCTCGGTAATAATGATAACAACAGTCTCTAGCTGTGGCTTCTGGTACGAAAAAAAAAAAAACAGGCACTTGGTGACGTCATCTGCAGATACCCATTAAAACCACAATGTGGGGCTATTGGTCCGTCTACCATCTGTCCAGAAGGCTGCATTGTGTGTCACTAGCAGCAATTGATGCATCCAAATAAACATGTTTGCATGAATCTTGGGTAAGAAATGAGGCCCCTGTTTCCTGAATTCTCTCTGAATTCCCCTAGTAGAGACAATGCAGGGCAGGAGATGGACTGATGTTAATAAATAATGATTTCCAATTGATCTAATGTATTGTGTGAGAGATACTTTCCACATCAACAATGAAATTTATATGGGAGTTTATAGGCATATGAGTAGGGAACACTTTATTGTAACTACTGAATAATAATTAGAAATACATTATGAAACTACTAATAAAATATAAAAATATATCTTTTGTTATTCTGCATATTACAGTTACCTTAATGGTTTTAATACAGTTTTTATTCTGCGACTGCTTACACACATTGCCGTATGACTCATGGCATCCAAACGCTACACACAAGCCAAATAAGATGTGACAGGTGGAGAGAAACATCTCACTTCGATGTCAAAATGTTTCAGAACTTAACAATCCTTTTTCAAAGAGGCATTTTTGAAACAAACTGATACAGACATGCACCATTTGAATTACTCTTTCAAAACACCAACAACATGCAGTAGAAATTTATATAAAAAAAACACTGCTGTCTTTAGGACTGTGCATGCCTTTTTAATTTTCGCCAACAGGCTTCTGTGAAAGATTGTTCCAGTAGAACACATATACTCACATTTCAGTGAGCAAAAAGATGGAAAAGCTATTTTCTGAAGCCTATTTTCCATTGCAGAGTTTTGCCAAAAAAAAAAAAACTGTAAAGTAGAATTATTATACAGTTATCAATACAATGTCACAAAAACAAAATATAGTTAACAGTAATATTACAGTAGTAAGCAAAATATAGCATTGCAAGGGATGGGGTTACCAATGAAGGTCAACATACTTCTCTCTCATTTGGTCTGTGTGTTCTTGTGCTGTGCGTGCAGACGAGCGGACGAACAAGCGAAGCCAGCCAGGAATAAAGGTAAAACGGGGTTTATTCCAGGAACAGGAAGCGCACGGGGAAAAAACGACAGCTAAACATTAATGACAGATCTGGGGAATACTGACTCATACGCGGACTAAATACACAGGATAGGCAGAAAATAACAGGCAACAGGTGATGACAATCGGGAAGTAACATGAGGTAACGAGGGGGGCGTGGCACACAGGAGGATCGGACGAGCAGGTCATGACAGTTCTCTTATCTTATCCATGTTGATGGATGACTAAGGGAATTTGGCCTCTGTGTCACCTCATGTACCCCAGTTAATCAGGAAGTCGTGGATTACAGCTTGAAAGCTCCTACACACTCCATCAACTCAAAGATGTACATGGGAAACATGCTTCAGTTACATTGTGTAACTGACATAATTTCCAGGGGTGCCAATAATCGTGGCAGATGTGATTTTGTTGAAAATGATGTATTTTTCTTTGAATAAATTTATTTTAATTATTTTTTTCTTTGTGACATGAAGCTGCTTCAGCAAAAGGTGGATTTTTTTTTAGCCCTTTTTGCAAAACTTTACAAGGGAAGGCAGGAAGGATGATTGTGGAGGGCGCCGTGACACACTACAGGAAAGTGAAAACCAGACAGGCAAGAAAAGTCCCTTTTAAAACAGATGAACAATAAATAAGAAAAGAAGCATAGCGGCAATGAGCACCGTGCTGAAGACAAAGCCTCTGCTTACTCTGTGCAAGGGGACCTTCTGCCCATTAGGTCTCTACCTGTATGAGAACAGACTGAAGGGGGATTCCATTAAGGCAGCTTGCCAGTAACACACTGCTGTTGCCTTTGTTATGCTAATGACCAAGATAATATCAGTGTGTGTCATCACTTGACGGGCCTGGTTTAGTTTTTTACTATTTTTCTCTGTTGCTAAAGTTGTTACAATTCTAAAGTTATAAAGTTCTTACTAGACTTGGGAGGTATTATGGTACAGACAAAGGTGCGAGCTATGGATGCAGCACGCCCCAGTCTCAGGCCCAACAACAGATTTGCTTTAAAAGCACTCAGCTGACGCATCAGCCCCCCACACCCATTGGGTTGTATAAAGGTGGGGATTTTCCCTGCCCTTTTCAGAAAGCTGTACCCTGCTAAACTGTGTACTGGCTTGAAAAATAGGTCATAATTTAAAGGAGTCAACTTGCCTCACACAGCTACCGCAAAACCTGACCTAAACACATCAACCACAGTTAGAATGTGTTGCCAAAGATGCTTCAATCATTGATGGCCACTAAACCTTAAATCTTAAACCTTTAACCTTAGAGAATGTGAGACACGCTCCCTCTATCTCTCTGTATGTCAATTTTTCGCATTCTTAGAACTCACAATCCAAAGGGCTTGCCTGGAAACACCCACAGCATTGCAGCCCTTCTGTCCAATGGCGATGTCCTCTGAGTATATCTGCACTGAATAGGTCGGCAGTGCAGACCGAGAAGGAGGTCCGAGACTTTGGGGAAAAGGCCTGCCTTCCCATCCGGCCTCGTCAGCATGCTGGGACGAAGCTCAAAGACATTGTGGGGAAATGGGAGGCCCTGAGGAAGGATAAGGTGAGAACAGCCGCTGATGCGAGGCTGGCTAAGCAGGAAGAGGCGTAAGCAAAGCAAGAGGAGAAGAAGCTGGTCAGTACGACAGGAGCATAGCTCCTCAGCCAGAGAAGGTGAGGCGAGGGAGCGTACGAGGAGAAGGAGGAACATCCTCAGGTAGGACGTCCTTCCAGCTCTGCACCAAACCAAAGGCAGCCATCGGTACGCGGTACGCATTACGTACTCAGTCCGCTGTGCTCCAAGCTTCTGGTTGATGGGTCGATGAGTTCAGTTCTCATAGTAATTTTAACAGCAGTGTTCTATAATCTGCTTTTTAACCAGTGAACAGCATTCTGAGTTTTTTTTAACCTTGGGCAGCATTCTGAGCTTATATTATCATTGATCAGTAGTTTTATTTACCGTTTACTAATTGTCTGTGCATAACATGTTATTATGGTAATTAGAAAGGAATTTCATCTTCATTAAGCACACCTTTAACGTAGTCCAGTTTCAGAAAAATTTGGTTTACTTCAATTTGACATGAAGGGGACTTTTGCTAACTTGCAGCTATAATTCTAGGCAAGTTTGGTGCCGTTCTCGCGACGTTACGGCTAAACAGCAATCATTAACCACACCTGGAGGAGAATGACGTTCATTAGACACTGCAGTCGTGGTTATACTATTGTTACAGTCACCATATCGTAGGCAAATGTGTGGTAATGAACTTTACTTTCTGTATCCGCATGGAGGACAAAATCTACGTGTGTTTCTGTGCGGGATGCATGCGTGTGGTGTTATATTCTCATAAGATATACGAACTATATCGGCAAAGAGAATGCTGCAGTATTTAACATGAAACACTTTACTTGGGGGGCACAAAAATGTAGTATAGATGCTCCTCTACTTACGGACTTTCAACTTACGAACTTTCAGACATACGAACGAAGAGGACTGTAAGTGCAAATTCTGTTAATTGGGCTCCCGTTTCCTGCCGCAACATCAATTTCTTTTTCTGCGTAACAATTCCGCCTAGTACGTACGACTTCTGGCTGCTACTCCCGTCGCGCAGCAGCATAGCGTGCGTACTCCCAGCATCCTAGTTCTTTGCATTTGCGTACACCCTTAAAATGATGGTGAATAACGACTTACGAGCATTTCAAGTTACAAATGGCCGTTCAGAACGTAACTCATTCCTAAGTAGAGGGGCGTCTGTATTGTGCTATTACTTATGTATTAATTAAGCACAAACTAAGTCTTAGTTACATACTGATCTCATATTCATTTACCGTTAATGACACATCTATTGCCTAAAGAAATTACTACATTTTATTATACCTGTTATGTAAACTTGCAAACTACTGAAGGAACAAGTAATGAATAATACGATTGAAATCTCATGTTTGTTCATCATTAATGAATCATGACGCATCTTATATCTCAAATAGTGCCTATGTTTGTTCATGATTTGTACTTCAGTAGTAATTGAGTTACTGCTATGTATTTTTGCCCCCTTAAGTAATGTTCTACCAAAAAATTAAACGAGGGAGGATCCAAAAGCTGACACTCCAGTACTGTGTTCAGGTAATAATCTGCACGCTTTTTAGAAAACAAGCAAGAATCTTAAAAAGAATTCTGTGGGAGGCCTTAAGCAGTGGCTGGATGGTGATCTTGGTTGGTGACTGTTGCAACTTCCTTTTGAAACTCTAGAAAGATGTACATCTAATCTCAGGAAGATGCAGGTATCAGGCTACGCCTTAACCACAGAGCTACCCTGGGCAGGTCCCACCGCGAGTGTCCAAGGGCAAATGAAGGCAGGCCCATGCTAACTGCCGTCTTAGGCCAAGTGCAGTCTGACCATGATGTGAATGTAAGACAGGTGCCCAACCTCCTTTAGAGTGAGACCTACTTCTACAATGAGTCATCTGGGGAGCCGTGTGTCTGATACGTCCCCTTGTCAGCAGCTGCGACTGCAGCCATGCAGGACATGCATTCCGTGGTTATCAAACTCACCACTCACTGCTCCACTGCTTTTAATGGTTATTTCTGATGACTTTGGCAGTGCTTCACTCTCCTCCACCCTCACCAGTTTTTATCAGTCTGTGGGAAACAGGACCCTGGGCTATAAGCTAATTCTAAGGAGGCAGGAAAGTCTGTCATTCCGACATCCCTGGGCAGCTCCGTTCACGTCATGGCACATCTCACCCCAAACTACAATTCACCAGCTACCAGTCACGACCAAGACTGTGAGGAAGTTGATGAAGAAGGCTGAGGAGGCTCTGCAGAACAGCGTAGACGGGACAAGCTGGGACATGCTCTGTATGTGAACTGAGTGATTCAGCTATCTCAGAGACCACAGCTTTTTCACATCCTGCTTTTTGTGGATGCCAACGCCCCATCTTAACAATAAGACCATCTTAATAAGAAGAAAAGAGCCTTCAGGTCTGGAGATGAGGAGGAGATCAACAGGTGCTGGTGGAACTGAAGATCCAGCCCTGCCCAGGGATGCAGCCCAGATGGAGCAGAAGAGCGTGAAGGAGGTGTGGTATGAAAGAGAACCATTGTCGGCTACAAGCAGGCTGGAAACTTGCAGTGGAAGGGAACAGATTTGACTCTGACATGCCAGTCCTACGGTGCCCTGGGGCCCCCAGCCTTACGAGGGCTGAGGGGATTTCAGGCCACTTACTAATAATAATAATAATAATAATACATTTTATTTATAGGCGCCTTTCTAAACACTCAAGGACACCGTACAGTGAATGCTA
>JABJVO010000040.1:1059565-1079413 GCA_026770805.1 Boulengeromyrus knoepffleri | reverse complement strand
TTAGTCCAGTTTTCCTGTAAAGCCTCTCTAGTTGGCGACCTTTGGTTTTCAAAAGCCGAAGTTCAGGTGTAAACCAGCGAGCAGAAAAACACAAAGAGACCGATCTGGTTTTCAATGGGGCAACAGAGTTAAGAATGTCGTGAAGCCCAGAACTGTAATAGGTAACTAAGTCTTCTGAGGTGGAAATACTGGGAATGTCCATAAGGGAGTTAATGCTTGACATAAGTAAATCCAAATTAATATTCTTGATATTGCGAAAGGAAATCAAACGAGGGAACTTCTGAACAGAAAATGTGAGTTCAACTTTGAATGAGATGAGGAAATGATCGGTTATGGGGAGTTCGACTGCTGTACAATCAGAGGGGATAACACCAGAGCAGCAAATTAAATCCAAAATATGCCCTTTAGAGTGGGTCGGAGCATCACTGTACTGCTGAAGTCCAAAACTCTCGAGACAAGATATAAAGTCTCTTGTTAAGGGGTTATTATTATTGTCCATGTGTATATTAAAATCCCCCAGCAATATTATATTTGACGATAACGTAGATAGGTGGGTTAGAAAAGCAGCAAAGTCATTTAAAAAGTCAGTATGTGATTTAGGGGGACGGTAAACAGTTGCAATGATGGTAGGAGCAGGTCCAGACAGTTGACATACAGTGGATTCAAAGGACCCGAATGTCTGAACAGACACCGGGGAAACTCTCCATTTCTCACGGTAAATTATCGCGAGACCTCCGCCCCGACCGGAGCCACGGGGTTCACATATATAAACAAACCCCGGAGGAGTAGATTCATCAAGCTGAGAGAAAAGTCATCAGGCAGTTGCCATGTCTCAGTTAAACAGAAAAAGTCAATCTTACGGTCGATCAGGAGATCCTGGATGAGATGTCCCTTGCTCTTAAGTGAGCGGATGTTTAACAGACCGAAGTTGACAGTTGAAGTTTCACGTAAGGTAGCAGTGCTAGTCGACCGAGCTAGGCTTGCTAGCACACTGTGGTCGACAGTCCTGCTGGAGTTACACGGAGAACGACGGGAACTGGACCAGATGGAGCTTATTGTTTTCGAGGTGTCGGTCAGGAAACCCCGGCGGGACCCACGGTGAATGTATCTCCGGCGAGGGCAGAAAGCGATGTCGGCGAATGTTCAGACAGGTGGAAACGTAGCCGGAGGAGCTCAGCCGCCGAATTTTGGAGCAGACCCGTTGCAGGTTGGAAAACAAGCGACAGTGGAGTCCAGATACTGCCTCCTCCCACCTCCGGAACCATCTCCCTGGGACTTTTCCATCAAAGATACCAAAGCCAAGGTCTCCAGCCCCGCTCTGCTTCCCCGTGCGCGTGTCTCGGCTGACCAGGTCAGGACAGAGCAGCACAGGCAGACCTGCCTGGTCTGATGGAACCAGCAGCTGGTGCTGACCACACGTGCAGGTGCCGACGCAGGGAACCACGCGGGGGCGGTGCACCTGGCCAACCAGGACCCTGCCTGGGAAATAATTTGATTTTGTTTTCTAATTTTGATACTTTATTATAGAAATAAATAGTAACTCACATAAGTTGTTTCCTTTTATCTGATTATCTGCCCACTTCCTTTGCCCCACCCCCATCTCAAAAGCAAACGCAGTTCTGGTTTATTGTCACATGCAGTCAGAGGGTTTTGCCAAAGCGGGGGCGGGGGGCGGATGGAGGAAGTGCCGAGGCAAACAATTGTGTCTGGGGCCCAAAATTTGTTGCTGTGTCTGGACCTGCAGTAGCGGGTCTGCAGAAGGTGGCCCAGCCCTGGAAGACATCCTGTGACAGCCATAGTCCCTTAAAGGGGCAGTTCACACCAAATCTGAAAAATGATGCGCTTTCGAGGGGCCTTAGTGCTATCTATCCATCTAGCTGCCTGGCACAAAATGCCTTGGCAAGGGACGCACACGCTAGGGTGTGGCGGGACGGTTTTCCCCGAGGCGCGGTCAAGGCTGGGGACGGAAATGCTAGGGTGTGGCGGGACGGTTTTCCCATGGTTCGGATTGTATCATGGTTTTGGGCCACGGTAACAGTACAGTTTCAGTGTCTTTATATTTAAGAACAAAATAAAAACACATCATCCTTGAATTAAACAATTACCTCTATTTTTCCACATAACTGTCCATTCAGAAAAATGGCAGCAAGAATAACTAGGCCTAGTTTATGTTTCTGCTGTATGAAATCGAGGAGAGAAAAACATTTAAATTAAAAGAGCTTCTTAACTTTGATAACCTGTAAGTGTTTTGTCTATACTATTTTAAATTAACAGTGTACCTATTGTAGGAGCCTAAATGCAGTTCATATGAGTTTGAGTAATTAACAGTAAAAACATATTGGTACACGTTCATTAGTTTGACAAACATGATTAAAAAAATTTAAGATTTATTTAATCTACCTTGTAATGTTTGAAAAAGGGACTTTTAATGTAGTTCTGATGGACACTATTGGGGTGCTTTTATTATGATAAGGGGTGCAGGGATAGGTAGTAGGAGTGAGAGAGATGAGATAGATAAAATAGTCTTTTGACCTCCTGGTAAGACAGCTCTCGAATTTTCTATATAGTTTGTGGATAAACTCTTTTATGTCTGTAATATTGTTTCAAAGACTCTAAGTAAACAGTTAAAAAATTACAAAATTGTTTCCTGGAATATTTATCAAGTGGATTAGAACGAGAGAATCTTCAGAGCGTCAAGCTAAGCTTCAAGCAGGAACATAAGAACCTACACCTATCATGTACAGTACCTGCACAGGCAATATTAAATAAACTTTTGGAAGAAAACGTTTTTAATACCAAATCTTAATTTTACAAAGAATATTAATTTTATTTGAGAAGAATACAGAATACAAAAGCACATCACTTTTAAAAAGGAACCACAGGCCGCAGTGTAAAAAAATAAACAATGTCACACAGCCCTAATGCTATTTCAAACACCCTTATGTGCTTGTATTTTGAGGAATGTTTTTTCTTTTCATTTTTCTTGAAAATGCACACAAAAGTACAACCATACCCACAATCAGAGCTGTAACTGTCAACGACAGCCAACTTCGTGATTCTGTGAAGACAAAGAAAAGCTCTGTGTCACACTCACTGAGGGATTCCAGTTACCCTCCATAATAATATCACAATGAAAAAGAGCAAGCAGTTAACGATGTCACACACGTACCTGTGTGGCCTTCCGTCACGCTGAGAGAGACAGCGACGATGGTTCGGTTAGTCTGAATGTCCTGCACTGAGTACAGACCCTCATCGGCTGAGGTAATACTGTCCAAGAGCAAAGTGCTATTCTGGACGAAAGCTTTCCGACTGCAATTCACATTCCACTGGGCTTGGTCATTATGTATGGAGCACAGAATCACTGGATGGCCAGAACCTGCCTTGGAGAACTGGAGCCTCGCTGGTTTCTCTGTGTAAAACGGCAGGTGGAGAGTCTCTCCCAGAGACAAGGAGATGTTGGCTGTATAAGCTGAAGGAAAGAGAATCAACCGTCCAGTGAATCTCAAAGACATATCTGCCATTTTCTGTACCACTCTAATCCCAAAATGGCCCTAACATGGGGAAATCTGAAGCATGACATCACAGAATTAATCTACTCACGGAACCAGGGCAGTTATGCAGTGAGACGTGCAGAGATGCACGTTCTTACCTGTAACCGCGAGCGTGACTGTGGCAGGGTCTCCGTCTTCAGGGTGGTCGTTCAGCTCATAAGAGCAGGAATAAACTCCCTCATCGGCGAGACGGACACTTTCCACGGTGAGCGACAGGTCCCCCTGCCTGATCCGGTTTAGCGACACAGAGCTTCGGTTTCGCTGTTCCGAACCAAAAGTCACCTCTCCTGATTTCATCAGCAGGACGTCCTGTTGGCCTTTCTTCCACTGAAGAGAAATGGCATCCTGGCTCTTCTGCCTGTACATGTGAGCGTAGCAGGGCAGGGTGACAGACTGTCCCACCATGACGGAGAGAGGGGCTGGAACAGGAGGGGCTGAGAAGGAAAGAGACAGGCTGAGAATACAGATTTAAAAATCATGGAATTAATCCAATTAGTGCAAAAGATTTTACCTAATACTTTAAGATGGACACTCCGAAGAAATTTTTGATCTGTTACACCTATATTCCCCACACATTCATACATGTCACCATCGTTGTAGAGTGTGGGGTACAAGGTTAGTGTGAAGTCTCCTTCTTGAAACTTCTTGATGTCAACCTGTACTCTGCCCTCAAACCCAGGGCCAATCCTGACACCTGTTGTATTGTATTCAACCACTATCTGATCTTGGGTTTTCCACGTGACGCTCTTCGGCTCAGTAGTGAACGCATCTCCATATCCTGATCCATTGCAGGGTAGAGCAGCCTTGTCTCCAAGAGGGACCTCAATGGTTTGACCTGAAGTCACCATAAGAAGACCTGAAATGGCAGTGACACTGAGGCTGAGAAACAGCAAGAAATAACCCAGCAGTCATAGTTTCCGTTCTATGAAAAAATGACTTAATAGAACATTGACTCGGCACATAAGCCCACAGAAGTATGCTTTCAAGTCTCTTTAAATTGCTTACGTTTTCACATGCTTCCCCAATAAAGCGCGTGGTATATTTATCATTAAACACATACAGTAATACGGATAAAAACAGCGAGTTCGAGAATATGCATAACTTACAGCAGAAGAGCATCCATGTCGCCATCGCTGTGCAGCTTCGATGCAGGGGAAATTAACTTCTATTTAGAACTCGTACTTACGGGAAAAAGTGCACGGTTACAATAAAAAGCCCCTTCAGAGTTATCTAGTGCGAAGTGTCGTCTCCTTCGCGTTATTGCCTGAACAGGTTTGAGGTTTCCTGGTTCATGAGCCTTTCTTCGGAATCGCTTTTTAGAGTTTCATTCATACGCTTTCTAGGCTGGCCAAGATACCGCAATTAACGCTCCGGGGCGCGACATAAACGGGGAATCTCGCTGCGCAATGATAACTTAAGCGGAGTGCCGCCGGGAATAAACAGTGAGAAGGTCTTACAGCGTAGACCTGCTTTGGGAGCACGGTATCGGTATCCCACGGCACCCCAAAGCCTAGAAAAACTCCTGTTTTTTTGTTATTCGGGCAGCTATTTATCCCTAAATCTACGGAGACTTGCTTACCAGCTCTCACGCATCAGGAGCGACACGATTTCTGACTCAAGGTCACGCAAGAAATCTTACGGGAAATCTATATTATTCTCTTATAACAATTAAAATTGGCGATATGAAAACGTTGAGGTAGTTTACAAACCCTGTAGACTGTTTACAAGGAAATAAAAATCGTACATACATGTAAATGTGTGTGCAGACTTATCACGACTTGAGTATCTTGCCAGCGGACCAGTTATCAGCTCTGAACTTCCCGTTTCAGACTGTCTATGGCGGGTAGCGGGTAGCGTGAATGAATCAATGCAGTTAAATCGGGGGTGGGGCTGACCGCTGCGTGGGCTGCAGAATACCTCTGAAACACAGACTGACTTAACAAACCGCCTTGTATCATTACAGGACAGTGTCCCCAAGTTCTGCTTAAAATCCACCCAATGGAAGCTGAAACTAGTCTGATATTTCAAATTTATTTCAAATGGTTTATTGAGACATAGAATACTACATGAACAAAGACTGAATGCAGGATGTAACTGAGTGAGGAGGATTTAGGAGGGAAGGAAAAAAGAGACATGAGCTGAGCTAACGAAAGACATCTGGTGATCACATGCAAGGACATCATCTGCAGAAATGGCTGCTGGTTTGTGAAGGAGGCTCTTCTGCTCTGCATGCGGGGAACTCCTCTCTGCATAGACCTAACAGGTTAGAACCTTCTCCTACCCTGAGGGCTCTGCAGGTTATTTACACCCGTCTGAATTTTTTTTTTTCCTGCCTCAGTTGTCACCTGGTTTTCTTTCTTCCTTTAACGTCCCTTTTATTTTATATAAATGATACAACACACCCATGTAAAGAATCTTGTGGTGTCACTGCTGTGAAAGAAATAAATGGACTTTAATTCCATACATAAGTCGAGGACTTGCTAAGAAAGTCGTAGGCATGGGTCCAATTTTATTCCCTGCAGTTATTTTAATGTCACAAAAATTCTGCACATTTATGCTGAATTACAGACATTTTCATCTCAGCTCCACTGCTGTAAAAGCAAAGTCACAGGCATCTTACCGTTACACATTAGTCATGACAGGCATTTGGTTTCGATTAAGGCTGAATGAAAAACACATACATTTCATTTAAAGCCTGAGGGATGTGAGAACCTTCCATAAGTGTTAATCTGATAGTGTATGTTGAAAAAGGAGAAATTAGCAACAACATGCAAGTGTGACAGAAGCCGTCTTCAGTGCGTGGTGACAGAAGCCGTCTTCAGTGCGTGGTGGACCTAGTGGGCCTGACGATGACGGAGCTGCCTGTGACACGGGTGGCATGAAACTGCACCATGTTCATGTTCTTCATCTTATGGAGGAAGTGAACCTGCCTGACACCCGGCCCATAGCTGGAGAAGACATGTGTCACCTGTACGGAGAGACATAGAAGGCAGGGAAAGGTTATAGCTGCTGCTGCAAATCCCTATAGCATGAGAAAGTGCACGAATACAGACGAGTGTGATAGATACACTACGGAAAAACTCTGCTACAAAACATGCTTGTGGTTTGGACACTGCCCAACGGGTTAGGTGTGATTCATTCTTTGTCCGCTGTTACACAGTTGTTAATATCTCCTGAAATGGCCAAGTAACCTGTTTGAGGTCTGGATGTGGATCCATCTATGCCACTGAATGATAGCTTTATACTAAACTTCTTTAGGCTTGACTCTGGTTTGCTTCTGAATTCATTACTAACAGTATTTAAAAAATTTGTATTTCTTTCACTTGTGTTCAATCAGGTTGTCGCTTCGGGTAACATGAACGTGAAATACTGCTGGTTAACATGGTCAAGGAAAAAAAAAAATGCGTTATGACTTAAAAAATATGGCATGTTAAACATTGCGTGTCAATGGCCTTTTTTTATTAAACTAATACATTTACAATATTTTTACAGAATTAAGCAAGTGTCTCAAGACTTGCTATGAAACACAGAGAGCTCCCAGAAAAGAGTCCATTGACAAATAATGTCACAAAAACGCTTGGCGTTTCATGTTACTGTAAAAGTTTTACTATAAAAAGCACCCAGTGAGGCTGCTTGCAAATGAACTGAACTCAGATCAGCTCTTTTAGAACCATCACAAGCATCTCAAGACCCCCTCTGTGCACGTGTCACTCCCCCCCCAAAAAAAATTTTTGAATTTGTTATCTGCTGGGGTGTACATGTGTATGTACATATAATTATGCATGTATGAGTTACTAAATTGTTTGCATGTCATCTGCGACTTTTGCAAAACTCCCAAAAGCCCACAAGAATTTCTTGGTGGATGAAATCGTGATGCAGAAGGCTGGACTGTGAAATATACTGCATATGATATATCGACTGATATATATCCTGTGTGTTACATGTATATATACCTAACATGTCCACATCAGCCCTCTGGTGACCGGTAAACAGCCCCTCTTTCCTCAAACCCAGAGGCAGGGGCTCCGTCAGCCAGTGAATCCGCTAACTTTCTCAGAAGCGCAAAGGCATCACCTGCTTCCAGGTGTGGGAGTCGTTACTTTGACCCCCTTCCGGGGTGAACACGTGCTCCTTAATCACCGTCTGACCATCCGCTCCCAGCAGCGTCACCTTCAGCGCATAGACAGGCTCGCGGATCTGGCTCTGCTCATACCTGCGCAGGGCGGGATGCGCAGTCAGGGGAGAAACGCAGCAGATTTGCACGGAACGCAGCACCGGCGATGTGACGCAGAGAGAGATTACCAGTCCTCAATGGCTATATCCGGCTGAAAGTCGTCCAGAAGTTCATCCCAAAATCCCTCTGCTTTCAGGTCCACTTTCTGCTCCAGGGTGAACCAGCTGTGGAGGAAGAGCGGCGCAGACGGCAAGAATCGGCTCATCAAATCCGGCCACATTTAGACTCATATGACACTTTGTGTTATTATACGCTTATAATAAGTCACACAATCATGTTATGCCAACCTATGCTGATGATGAAAATATTACTACAAGCTACAATATCTAATGATTAAAATATATAAAACTACAAGTAAAGACCAGTTACCACCAAGCAGATTTGATGGTTTGCTTTCAGGAATATAGGTCTGCATGTATTGTCTGCTTGGAAGACTGGCTTCTGGTAGTATTTTGACAAATAAATCTAAATTATATTGAGTTGTACAGCTTTGCCTCAACTGTATCAATGTGTGTGTGTCTCAAAAGAGGGGAAATATGAAAATCAGTGTTCCTGTGTACTGGTGTACTGGTGCAAATATAAAGTATCATATCATTTCAATATGACTATATTAAAAGAACGCTAATATTCTATCCTGTCCCATAACTGAATACAAACAGAACCACTGATAAATCTGACCAGTGTTCACATGGGGGGGGAGGGGTCATCAGCCCTATGGGACCTAAGGCAGCACAGGGCACAAGGCTGCTGTGCAAACTGCAGGGCACGCCAGCTCACTGCAGGGCACAGACACACACGCATACAGACCTGTACTCATATCTTTGTGGGGACCATCTATTCATTACCATGAGCATAACCCTAATCCCAACGATGACGACCGTAACCCCTACCTTAACCATAAGTAACCAACCAAAATACAAGACTTTTTATTTAGATTTTTTTATTTAGATTTTTCAATTGCATTCACAGATTTTTATAAAACTGAGGTTATCCAAATGGGGACCTGAAAAAGGCCCCCAAAAGTAAGGAAGTTTCAGGTTTTAACGCCCTTTCAGGACATTTTGGTCCCCGAATGTGATCTATGAAAACCCAGGCACACGCTGCCCCGTCCAAGACCCAAGCCAACCTTGTTAACACACGTTCTGTTGGAAGTTTCTATGGCTGCATGACTGTTCAAAGCATGACAAGAGTTTAAAAACCCGAGAAGAGACTAATCAAGACCAGAGTGTAGCAAAATGGCAACTTGACTGCATCACACGCACTGCAGTTAATGGTGATGTTTAGCACTCACTGCTAGCACAAAGCAGAAGTCTGAAAAATCACTGGAAAATGCTGCTGGATTTTCCTTGGGCGTCAATCATTTGCCTGCAGGCGGCTTCACGGGGAAGCAGAGCAGCAGATGCGTCACGGGAATCTCCGTTTGACAGCCACAAGCATGCGAGTCAGCTATGAGACAGACCTTTCACTGGATTTCACTGAAATTGAAACAAGTGAAAACCTGCAGCTTGACTTAACTCTCCAGACTGGGCAGAGCCATGAATGTCCTTCCCAGTGTGGACATGATCCACGGGTGAGTTTCTTAATAGCATAGAACAATGACATGTTATTCATTCCACTTGGAAACTGGTTAGTTTTTGCACGTCCCATCTTGGTCCCCATGAAACACAAAGAGGGGTTCAGGCGTGAGCAAGTTTTGGGGCTGCAGGATTTGAGCTGGCGACAATCCTAACCCAGGCAGTGGCACTCTGCCCGCATGCCCACTGCCCACATAATCCGCATTGTTTCTAGCATCGGTACAATGGTGTTGTGTGATGGTGGACTACGCACTAAAACAACTGTCCTGCCACACCCCCCACATAATATGGAAATAGATTCTTGATCACAATTGATAAGAACTAATTGGAAATAGACAAACATGGATTTATTAGCTGCCTCACCTGAACTGCGGTAAGTGACATATGACAGCACCAGCAGGAATCCCACTGGTGTCGTAAGGCAGCGTTTCATTAGACTTCGTCCAATTACTGAAGTCACCTGACCAGCAAGGGGAGAATCATTTAGGGTAACCGCTGCTCTGGCACGCATAGCCCCGTTACCATATAGCAGTCATGGTGTCCTTTCCCACCTTCTGGTTCAAATCGGGGTGGTTCAGCTCCAAACATTCCTGCCAGCTCTCTCTCCGGAGGCGGCGTCTCGTGATCCAAACCTGCGGACCATGCGTTACAGTTCTGACCAAAAGCTGCCGTTTTTAAAATGTTAAACACAAGGTGCCTCTAACACTTTCATACAAAGGCTGTATCAACCGAACATGACACCTTTCCCCATTTCGGCCGCAAGTCATAAGGCGAAGGTACAATGTACGTGAAGGCGTCATCCGTTATAACACGAATTAGAAAATCGCATCAGTAACATCAGTTATATTTTCTATAATGTTTGCAGGAGTGAGTTAAACACAGAAATGACGGTGAGCAGGACTGCCAACTCTCAAGCAAGAAATCTTACAGAAAATCTATATTATTCCATTACAAACCTAAAATGAGCTACATCAGAAGCTTTGGGGCAGTTTGCAAACCCTATACAGACTACTTACAACATAATAAACTGACATGCATGTAAATACGTGTGCAGACTCGTCTCGAAGTGAAAATCTCACTCCATGCAGCCAGCTGAACGTGTCTGAGGGTGCGATCGCAGTACCGAAAGGGGACGGGTTCTTCAGCAAGTTGCGTCCCAGGGGTTTCTTTTCATAGACGGATTTCCAGTCCACCGTGTCCGGCATCGGCAACTTGTTCTCCTCCAGCTTCAGATCACTTCCGCATTTCTGCTTCCAGTCGTTCGCAGCCATTATGCAGCTCAAAGAATTTAGCGCGACGGAGAAACACAACTAGCATACAGCGAGTGACTTACGACTTAACAGATACCAATAGTTACAGCTGTAATTACAACACGGAACTACTCCACCCAAAACGGGACAGCGATGGCGAAACATCCGCGCGGCTCTTAAAGAGACAGCGGCGCTCCCCGCTGCACGCAGTGATTAGGTAATCTAGCTGTATTCAATGAGAAGGTGTGTCGAGTTCTGTTAGTTATATTAATTAATAAATTATATGAGTATCTTAGTAACTATATGTGCTTAACGACCTAATGCCTTGAGAAATCCTTGCAGTAATTATGAAAATTACTTGTTTATCTAATGATGACTAGATAAAGAATATCTCGTTTTGAGTTATCTTTTATTTATTGTATATTGAGTGGATGTACTATAAGACGGTTGGTCTTGCATATCACACATGTATTTCGGTTTCATGAAAATGCATTCAGTGACAATTCACAATATCACAGCAAATTCACAGCAACAACACAACTTACTAAACAAGTTCTGAGTGCAGAATGTTGCTTTTTAATCCAGTAAAACATAATAATACAATATTGGTAAACATTTAGACAGTCTGCCTGTCGATGTGATATAGAAGATTATTTAATAAGGGTATGTACTAAGTACAGCACACACTCCGCGTGCCCGTCTGTTCAAGCGTTATACAGTTTTTTTTTCTATAGACGTGAAAATGTCAATTTACTATAATAGCAGAGAAATCTTTATTTAACAATTAATTATCTTTGTTAAAATGCGTAAATTGGGACATAATATGTAAACTGGGGAACTTCCATAACATGCATGTGCAATCCCAGTGCAGGGTACTCGGATAGCTATCTGAATGCCCCCTCACCAATAACCGTGCGTTCAGTATGGAGGGAGATCGCAAAAAAACCTAACTATATAGGATTGTTTGCTCTTTAAAAATAATGGGCCATTATGATAGTTTTTTCTAAAATTACCTGAATGAGCCACCTCGCCTTACCCACAGTGGCGCCTGTGTTAACACGACTTACACAAGTCACACAACGTTTTTGCAAAACCCTTGTGACAACATAAACCTGTTGTAACGTTTCGATCCTGTGTAAAGTCATCGCCTCAGCAAACACCTTTTCGAAGTCCACCAATATAACACTGCCAGTCTGAGGACATTGGACCCTTCAGAACTCTGCAGAAACCTTTTAAACTGTATCTCTATAGGTGAGACACTAAAAATGTAAAATGCACTGGCAGGTGCTTTAATCCAAAGTGGTTTACAATTGAAAGCAGAGTCTGAGGGTCCCTGAAGCAACCGGATGTTAGGGGTTTTCCTCGAGGGCTGAGATGTTACAGGCCAGGCCAAGGCGATTCATTTCTGTGGTAATTTAAAGCAAGAGAGGTTGCTAATGTGTGTCTTTAAGTGAGTACTGGTTGTGTACCAACCATGAAGTGCAGCCTTCCCCAAGCAGGAGGTATGGGGGTTGCCATCCTGGTTGGGTGGGGGTGGGGGTGGGGGCCACCACCACCTTTAAGGTAATAAGATAGTACCAGCTTTATGCACCTATATATCATGTCAACCAGTATTATTCTAAAGTTATTGATAATCATAATACAGTGTTGTTTTTCTTTTAATATTTACAAGATAATTTTCTTTAAGAAATCTTCTATTTCTAGAAACAGGCAATAGCATAGAAATCTTCTATTACTAGAAACAGGCGATAGCATAGAAATCTTCTATTTCTAGAAACAGGCGATAGCATACAAATCTTCTATTTCTAGAAACAGGCGATTGCATACAAATCTTCTATTTCTAGAAGCAGGCGATAGCATACAAATCTTCTTTTACTAGAAACAGGTGATAGCATAGAAATCTTCTTTCTAGAAACAGGCGATAGCATACAAATCTATTTCTAGAAACAGGCGATAGCATACAAATCTTCTATTTCTAGAAACAGGCGATAGCATAGCCCCTGGGCAGAGCTACACCCATATGATGAGGAAGTCTGTTTTTTTTGCTTGTTTTTCTTTCCCTTTTCGTTTCCATGACCTTATATGTGCAGGACTGCACATATATGCATTCTGGGTTTTTTGTTGTTTTGTGTGTTTGTTAGAGGTTTAGTTGTTAGAAAGTATTATTTTTCACTTATTCTTTTTGTGTTTTGTTGTGAGAAAATAAATCACAGGTTCAAAATGACTTAAGATCCGTATCATCTTAAGTCATTTTAAGACAAATAATCTTACAACATGTTTGTTACCATCTTCATGTGGGTCTGTTGCATCGGCAGCATTCTGCGCCCTCAAGTTTTAATGTTCATTATCTGCCCCCCCCCACAAATAATACATTTGTTTTTTGGGACGTTTGCTGTTTAATACACTTGCTGTAATCCGATTGCCTGTGGTTGCTTTTTAAGCTGTGGTTGCTAGTTAATTTATTATATGTTCTTGCCAAATAAAATTTGTTTTCTTTATAAACATAAGATCTGGTATTCCAAAAACTTTTTTCTAGAAATAGTTGCCGAAAAGTGTGGGGGGAGGGGTCATCTTACAATTGCGGTCGTCTTGTGGTCGGGCCAATATCGTACGTGCTCTCTGGAAGGCACATGAGCTAAATGGAACATGATAATTTAATGACATTCCCATCTTAAATCATTGTCCCGCTGACGTGTGTATGTATGTTGTGGTTCCGGACGGATTTGGCATTAGGCCGAGGCATGATGCAGGCAGAGAGGAAGGTGGACGACCCACTTGTGACTCACCAGACAAAACGGGGTTTATTAGAACAGGAAAAAAAACACAAGAAACACTTACAAAACAAAGGACCACGAGGGGTCAGAAGTAAATGGGGATAAACAAAGACTGATTACAAAAATGGGGCAGGTAAGCAATATCCAACATACAAACTTCACTAACAATGAACCACTAGGGAACTGAACAGAGGCAGGGACTTAAATACAGAGGGGTAACAAGATTAACAAAGGGCAGGTGAGCTCAATCAACAAGGAATAGGAAAACAGGCCACAGGTGAAACTAATAATTAACTCAAGGAACTAAACGGAAACTAAGAACTAACCAAGAAATGGGGAAAACAAAAAGTGATAAAACACAACTAAGGCTCAAAGCAAGAAACCAAAACTAAACCAATACAAAATCACAGGACTAAACTGATACAGAAGAAACCATAGGAATAAAAAACAAAAACAGAGGAGGTGGGATTCGAACACAAGACAGAGGGGTTTCATGGGAAAACACAAAGGTTGACAACACGAGGGACAGGATGACCAGCGACACCTGCTGGCCAAAGGGGGAAGGGACACAGAGTGTAAGAACAGGAGCTGACCCTGACACTGTATGCATTATTAAGATGCTAGGGTATGGAGTGGTTGCCTAATGGTTAGGGAACCTTTCTGATTGAAAGGTTGCAGGTTTGAATCCTCCACCAACAGGGCACTGCCCCCAAGCACTGCACCCCAGGCAGTGAATTAGCTGCCCCCTGCTATGTCACATACTGTATGGGTGCACATATGGTGCAGAGTGGTGTGCACTGTGCTGTGTTCAGAGGCAGCCTTGCTGTTCACACCTAGACTTTCAGTGGTGTCCTACCTGAATGAATCTGCCTCTCAATACAGTGGAAACCGCTTATAGTGATCACATCTGTCTGGGTGAATTCGATCACTATAAGCGGATGACCATTATATTTTTTCTTCTTTCTGTCTCAGGCACATTACCATCTAATTGACATTTTTATATTTATTACATAAATATGAGAGGCAATAAAACGCACAGCATCGCTATTTACTGAATTGTGGGTCAGAAAAACAGCTGTTAAAGCTACACAAATATATTTTATCTTGAGCAAGTTGCTACATATGCGGTTTGCTAGCTCTGACCAGCTCTCTCTGACCATCCAATCACAGGGCATGAGAATGCTGATGTTATCGTACGCCCGGTGTCCCCAACTCGAAATCTGATGGGTGAAATGAACAGTTTCACTGCTACAGGCGCCCGCACTGTTGATTCTGAAGGATCAAGGCAGGTGTCCTTTACCCTGGTGACACGTGATGGCTGAAGCGGGATTGGAAAGATGCTCTAACGTCAACATGCAGTACTGGAACAGCGCGACCAAGAGAAGAGCTAGGAAATGAAGAGAATAGACTATTGGGGATTATTTAATACATATTCTTGGAAAAATATATTCATAAAAAATAATAATAAAATAAAACATGTCAGTGAATTTTGACTTGCAGAGGCCTTGCTGGCCTTGATGGATCGCTACTGGGTTTCTTCATTTCCCAGTTGAAATAATGCTTAGTTACCTTCCCTAGTAACTACTTTTATATGCGGCAATTGCATTACTCTTGAACGAAGTAACTAGTAACTGTAACCAATTGCAAATTTTCAGTAACTTGCACAACACTGGTCAAATGTCAAGCTGACTCTAAACAATATGAAATTCTTTAGGGATGTATTTACCATACATGGTTGGAAGATGTACGACAGAGCCAAATTGAATGTGCTAGACATCAACAAATTCAAACAAAATCTGAATGACTAATTAATAGCTTGGATACAAACAGCTGTAAAACAATACGGTTAGAGGCATCGAATGATTACATTGAATTGACTGTGTAAATGCGAATTTGAGTAAATGAACGACATTTGCCAGCAGATGGCAGAAAAGCGCAATAAAGGGTGAGCTGCAGAAACCGGTACAGTACAAAGAAATGTACTCACCAAAAAAAACATCGACTTGTTTTTTGTATCTTGTGTTCTGTTCCTATTATACCGCAGCAGAGTGTAAAAATATTGATTTAGACGTCTAAAATAAACCTACTAAAAATAAAATTGCCGGTATGCCTCAGGCAATTCTCTGCTCTGTCAACTACATCTTTCAGAAGAGAACGCACTGTCAAATGCCTGACAGACAGCAGTATTTGAATAAGTTAAAACGCTCTCCCACCCACAAGAAACAAAACAGTCCTCAATTGTAGGACTAAATTGAAATCATCAGGGCTTTTGGAAGGGAAATAATGTGATCTGTCAATTTCGCCATTGGGGGGAAGCCCCCCTGTTTTGGGGAGGGGGGCTTCCCCATGGGTGTAAATTACAGGGGGGTTTATAACCCTCCCAATAATTATGTCTCCCCCTACATGGATAAAGACCTCAATCCCCCCCCCAGTATTCAAACCAACGTTATGCCCCTGGACTTTCCCCCCATTTTCATAATGATGGATGGTTCCTCAAGAACCCGTCAAGCACACACTGCACTGGCTAATGTTGGGGTGGAAAACAAGCTAATTAGTTTAGGCAAAGTGCTTGCTGAATATGTCAGTAAACATACAGAATATATTTTGACTACTCTTTCTATCTAAAAATCATGTGTTATTTAACAGTAATTGTATTTTAATTACAGTTTAGTTCCTAATAGGATCTGGACTGAGGAACATTATGCTTATAGTTCCATATCCTTAACCACTCAACTTCTGCTTTTACTTAAGAGTGCCTTTGTCATCTGCTTACGCAGCCATTGTAGACCCAACGGCATTCACTGCAATCCTAACGTCAAAGGGAGGCCAGTCCAACAGCAGACTAATGGGGATTCCCATGACAAGAAATAAGTAGCGGCATATGTCTATGTTTTCATTTATTGGCCATTTACAAGTAGGAGTACAGATGACTGAAATGAACAGCCCTGTCAGCAGGCTTCCTGAGACAGTGCAACTAGCCAGTAAAGAAGACCAGCTCTCAACACAGGGTCCTAACAGGGCAGTATTGTAGTTACTCAAGGGCCCGATGAATGGGAAACTGAGGCACTGCAGTTCCTGCGCAGGGCACTCTTGAGTAACTCACTACTCAATAATTTATTGCTCCGTGCTCACTGGGAACGCTCATCTTAAAATTTGGAGTAGGGTTTTGCGCACAAAAGCTCAAAAGACAAAGTAAGGATGAAATAAACCACATAAGTGGACAGTTCAGGTCCAGAGAGTAAAAATTCAGTTGTTTCAATGTTTTGTTTCAACCAACCAGTTGAGCATAAAAAGTCACAGTCACAGAGTACTCAACTGGTTGGTTGAAACAAAACCTTGCTCTGGATTTTTACTTTCTGGACCTGAACTATCCAGCTTTGATTAATTGTATGGTGTAGAACTTTGAGCAGTGTTTCCTACAGATGCCCAGGTGGAGCTTTGAGAGACAGCAAGCCAGCACGGGCAAGTCAGAGACCCTGGGTTTGTGGTCAGGCTTTTAGACATGAGGTCATCAAAAGATATAAAATAGATTGGTTCAAATTAGAATGACTTTTTCTTCCTTTTGCCCTTTGAGACATCATAATGTGCAAAATTTTTATTCATATTGATAAATAATCCTGTAACGAATACAAACATTATTATGAAATAAAGACAAACATTTTCAAATATGGTTTGAAGCACAATGGCTACCGAACAAACATTTTCTTTCATATAATAAATGTACAGAAATGTTTTAGCTGGAGTGCGTAATGAATGGCATTTACACTCTTTCACCTGACATCATAATGCAGTTCACTGCAGAATTTCATGGCCAGGACCAAGAAAGGCACAAAGGTATGTAGAATAATGAGGTACAATCGAAACCAACACAGTAAGAATTTCGGCTCTTCTTCCACGTCACATTGGTACTGACCTCCATCTCTCCGTCAAGACAGTCTGAGGAGACGTCTCTGTTCAAGGGATAAACACTGATTGAACATATACTGAGTTGTCCACAAAGGGCGGAAGGCTTAAAGTGGTCACCAGATACATCAACAAGTCAAACACACAATTACAAACAGGTTGTTTTCCTTTTAGCACTAAAACATTGGATGTGAACCAACACTTTGAGGCTCTTCTGGAACTAATAAAGGTCTTAGCATGCAGTTAGGCTACTTCAGTTTTCCTTTCATGAAGAATAGTAACAGGTAAAAACACAATTTGAGGCAAAGTCTACGGTTTGACGTCATTTTCAGCCACAGATGTTTAAAATAACACACTACATACACATTACGGTTTTCAATAGTCATTTCGGGGGGGGGGGATTGTTCAAAATAGGAGCACAGAAGAAAAAATGATTTTTATGAAGCAAAAGTCAATAAATGAATTTTGACGATACTACTAACAATAAGACTTTTGTGCCTGGACTTTATACGACGAAAAGTCTGGGTCTGGTCCAGGGTGACCACAAGAACCCCCATGTGAGCTTCAGACTTTTCATCTTTTCAGGCTGAGCACTGAACATACCAAGGTCATGTAGGGTCATCCTGAAGTCACACAGTACTTAGTCTATGCTCAATACTAACCTTTCTTTGGAAACCCTTTGCAAGAAACTGCCAGGCACATCCTCCACCTTCCCTTAACGATCCCCCTAATGATCTTTAGCAGCCACACCACCGGCAGTTGAGACCTGGTCATCCACCTGAAGCTACGTAGGTTTGGGCCTGGCCAGCACTTTGATGGAAGACCAACTAGGAAAGTGGGTTGCTAGTGGAAGGGGTGTTGGTGTGGCCAGCAGGTTAGCCCATCCTGTGGTCTGTGTGGATCCCAGAGCCCCTGTGCAGTGATGGGGACACTATGGCCGACAGGTTAGCCTATCCTGTGGTCTGTGTGGGTCTCAATGCCCCAGTGCAGTGACGGGGACACTGTGGCCGACAGGTTAGCCCATCCTGTGGTCTGTGTGGATCCCAATGCCCCAGTGCAGTGACGGGGACACTGTGGCCGACAGGTTAGCCCATCCTGTGGTCTGTGTGGGTCTCAATGCCCCAGTGCAGTGACGGGGACACTGTGGCCGACAGGTTAGCCCATCCTGTGGTCTGTGTGGATCCCAATGCCCCAGTGCAGTGACGGGGACACTGTGGCCGACAGGTTAGCCCATCTTGTGGTCTGTGTGGGTCTCAAACCCCAGTGCAGTGATGGGGACACTGTGGCCAGCAGGTTAGCCCATCCTGTGGTCTCTGTGGGTCACAATGCCCCAGTGCAGTGATGGGGACACTGTGGCCAGCAGGTTAGCCCATCTTGTGGTCTGTGTGGATCCCAATACCCCAGTGCAGTGACGGGGACACTGTAGCCGACAGGTTAGCCCATCCTGTGGTCTCTGTGGGTCCCATTGCCCCAGTGCAGTGACGGGGACACTGTGGCCAGCAAGTTAGCCCATCCTGTGGTCTCTGTGGGTCCCATTGCCCCAGTGCAGTAACGGGGACACTGTGGCCAGCAAGTTAGCCCATCCTGTGGTCTTTGTGGATCCCAATGCCCCAGTGCAGTGACGGGGACACTGTGGCCAGCAAGTTAGCCCATCTTGTGGTCTGTGTGGATCCCAATACCCCAGTGCAGTGAGGGGGACACTGTGGCCGACAGGTTAGCCCATCCTGTGGTCACTGTGGATCCTAATGCCCCAGTGCAGTGACGGGGACACTGTGCTGTAAAAATGGTGCTGTCCTTTGGATGAGACATAAAACTGAGGTCCTGACTCTGAGGTCATAAAAGGTCCCTGGGCATCTTCTGAAAGTGTAGGGGTGGTACCCTGATGTCCTGGCTAAACTGTCCACTGTGGCCCTTTCAAATCTGGCCTCCTAATCATCCCCTGTATCTCACTGGTGAATTCCCTCCTGCCCCTTCTCCACCTTAGCTACTCTGTGGTGCGTGTACTGGTGCAGAATGGCTGCCATCACATCATCCAGGTGGGGCTTAAATGTTAAATGTTCCTTCATTCATTCTAAGCGCCAGTGACTCTGCTTTCATAGTGAAGACTGGTGCAAAAATATTCCTTAGGTCAATATGTTTGTGGTCGCAGACCGACCTCCCAAACTTTAAGCTCACACAACTACAGAAGACTAATCCTGGAAGGGTCACCCAGCCAACCCTCATATCAAACCGAGGAAAATGACCTGGGCTGAAGAGGGAGGGGGGTCTATGTCCGGAATAAGGATCACAGAGTGATCAGAGTGGAGTACAGGAGCTGTAAAGAGCACAGTTCACAATAACACTATACTCTTCATCTCATCATGTAATAGCGTAAGTGAAGTATGAGAGACACCCCAGGTGTGTGTCAGTGCGCTGGGGCCCAGGGTCTGTGACCGAAAGGTGGTCTGTTCAAATCGCATGGTCAGCTAAGCAATTCAGTAATTTCCCCCTATGGTTCCGGGGGGGGGGGGGGGGGGGGGATTCTTACACAAAGGACGGAGGGCGACCCGTCTGAAACCCAGT
>JABJVO010000040.1:998728-1026388 GCA_026770805.1 Boulengeromyrus knoepffleri | reverse complement strand
AAGAATGTGAGCAGCAGACTTTTATAGCAATGAAGCAGTAAGAATGTGAGCAGCAGACTTTTATAGCAATGAAGCAGTAAGAATGTGAGCAGCAGACTTTTATAGCAATGAAGCAGTAAGAATGTGAGCAGCAGACTTTTATAGCAATGAAGCAGTAAGAATGTGAGCAGCAGACTTTTATAGCAATGAAGCAGGAAATTATTTAATTATTTTACCATATAATGTGTTCATTTCATATTTATATATATATAAAATTATTGTATATTTCAAATTTTTGACAGAACAAATTCACTGTACACCACATTCTGCAACACAAACTTTTACATATATGCCCATTATTATAATGGTATAGAATATATCACTGTACTTTGTTTTAAACTAAGAATTCTCACAATGGGCCTATTTACACTTGGTTTTAAAATGCGTCTCGAGTGATGGGATAGCAAGTAGAAGGAGCTAAATCCAGAAAGTAAACAACCACCACACTGTGATGCGATCACTCAAACCACTTGCCGAGGAGGTCTGGGACACATTTGGTCAGTGGTGGGCTGGGTTCCGCTATCCGCTAATTAGCGCGATAACGTTAGCGGATCAGCGTTTCCGCAACCTTTGAAAACCGTTGGTGGACCGATTAGCTTCCGCTAAATTTAGTTCCGCAAACTGTAAATCCGCACATTCTTTTCGCAGGTAAACTAAAAGTGTTATGGTGAAAAACGTGTATAAACCCTAAAATCATGCACATTTCTTCCTGTCTGTTGTGAGCTTGTCTGCAACAGTATATCTGGCACCCTAACCCTCTCTACGTATAAGTACAAGACGTGATAAATCAATAACCTGACGGATTTAAGGTGGTCTGGGCTAAATATAAGTGAACGACGATAAAGTCCATTTAACATGGAGTACCCTGAACTAAGCGGAGAACAGGGGCCTGTATCAGGAAGCTGGAATTCTGCTTAGCATTCTGCATACATACCGGCCCTTTGCGGATAAGATTGGCCACCCCTGGCTTAGCCGGATAACTTCTCGGATTTAAGGGACCCTAGTTTAAAAGGACAAGTCTGCACACTCATGCACACCCATTTACATGTATGTGAGAGGTTTATTACCATGCAAATAGTTCATGATTACATGATTATAGGAGACTGACTTTTCATTGAAATGGTAGTTTACAAATACCGTCCTAACTGAAAGTGTTCTCCCTTTGTCTGGTCACCCTACTTTACAATAACTGTGCGCGAGGCAGTAATGAAATCTGAACACAAGTGGTCAATATTCAAGTCTAGACTAAAAACACACCTGTTTAGTTGAGCTTATAGGGACACTAGTTCTAACTCTAGCTAACTGCTCACCCCCAGTTAGACCTATAGTGTGAGGTGTAGAGCTGGGTGGGGATCGGTGCCATTGGCTTTGGATGAACTGAACTGTCAGCCAGTCACTCTAGCTTCACAATCCTTTGTGGAAATGGAGTGCTGACATTTCAGGGACCCCCCATGCCTGCGTTTCTGCCTGCCTCGCCCTCCTACTTACCCTGCCATAGCCTTATCTGCCAGAGCTTACAAATTGCACTTACCTAAACGTTTGTACTGCCTCTAGTCTCCCTACTTTGGCTAATTGCGCATTTTATTTCCCCTACTCCTCCCGGGCTGTGCTGCCTGGAGACCCCAAATTTTCAAGATATCCTGCTGCCTGTGACGCCGCCACTAAATGTGACGCCGCACTATACAAATAAAATTGAACTGAACTGGTCAGCTGGACACCTTGGAGACGCATGATAAACATGGGCGTAAACGGCAATGTGTCACTGCTGTCTGCCTGTGATTTGATTGCCCAAGACGCATTTTAAAACCAAGTGTAAACGGAGCCAAGGTGTCTTTTGAAGACCTCTACAATTCCAAGCGCATTGAACGGTTTTACTCTTTTCTCCTCGTACTGCATTTCAAAGCAATGACTGACGGGAAACTGGAGATGAGAAAGGGAAATCTGAGGGAACCTTCTCTTTGACCAAATTACAAAAATACAGTAACGCGATCTTTATAACCCGGTAGAAGACAACCCTGTGGTGCCGATGCTGAAAAAGGCTGTGTGCAAAGCAAGTGCGCAATTCATCAGATGAATGTTGCTTCAAGTTAAACCTTGGTAGATGATGGTTCGCTGCAGTCTTTAGTTTTGCCTCATCATGAATGAAATATTTGCTTAATCGAGCTAGAAATGCATTATACATAATACATCCGTGAGTTAGCCGAAGAGGGGAGGACAATTTACAGGGGTATGACGGCACGGGCTACAGGACCGCGGGTCACGTTCCGTGCGGCTTCCCGTCTGATGTGCGCCGTTACCAGCCGCTGCAGGTGAGACGCTGCTCGGGTAAATGGGGCGACTGCGTGCCGGCTTGTACTTCTCACGGGATATCAACGGTAAATGGAGCGGTCCTGATCCGCACAGGCTGTACCGAAAGGACTAAGCCAACGAGAATAATATCACAGGCATTACAACACTCTCTGAAACACCACATGATGTTTCCCATTCCCTGTTAAACGTCTTCCATAAATAGATCACCTAATCATATTGGCCTCTATGATTTTAAACCTATAATTTTCCACCTGCTAAAATCCACCTTTTCATTATCAGCTAGGGTTGTCAGAAATATAAGTTTAAAACATTTGAAAATTGTATTCTGAACGATCAGGATTGGTTTTCAGTGTTTTAACTTTATCTTTCTATTAGTAGTTGCCGCGCGTAAGTGTATCTTTATATGCGTATTTACACGCTTGGTTATTGCCAGGCCATTCCGGGCAAACAGCTCACTGCCGTAGCGGGTAACATCTACCGCTGTGGAGCGGCTCCCAGGCGGAAGAAACACGGCGAATAGAACCACTGATGGGGGTCAGATTGTCTGTCCGAGGCCAAAAGGGACCCCTGCACCTCCAGCAAACACCCAGGCGAGTCCCTGTGCAGCTGGGATCCCCCGCCCGGCTGTCCACCCTGCATCAACGTGTTACCAAGCTGCTTGGGTTAAATCTCACCCAGCCGAGTCTATCAGCAGACAGGAATTATTAAAAGGTGCAAAACCTTTTAATACAACGCAGCAGTTCGTTGCGCTTAAATAGTATGACTTTGCAAGAACTCAGAAGAATAAAACATCTTCAAGCAAAAAGTTAACGACACCAAGCTATTCCTGACCTGCTTATACTGTTCGACCCGATTTGATACAGCACAAAAGATATTAAAAAGCACGATACCGTAATAACTTTTCAGCGCAAGCCAGTTGCTTGAAACCCATTATATGACTTTTTAGGGGCGTATAAGGTAAACAGAAAGCTCAACGGACAGCATTATCTCAGTGTTGCATGTGAACGGAAATGTTGACGGTTGCTTAATGAAAAGTAGAATTGAGTGTAGCCGTATAATACAGGTAGGGCCTGATAAATCAATAAATCAGCAAAAGTCCGCCCGCAGAAAAATATTATGAGATGCAGAAAAAGTGTTTTGTAACTGGCAATCCACAAACCGGTGCAGGCTGGGAATTGTCCCCCTACCGCATGAAGAATCAGTACATTATACCATACGTATTATTACAGGTCTACGCGTAGACGTGCATATAACCGGAATTGTCCAATATGATCAATTACTCACTATCCGAAGGCATTATAAAAATGCGGTCGCCGGGCGTCCCTGGTGAATTAGACCGTCGTGGCAGCAGTGTCGGCGGGGCTTGCCCAGCCTATTTCCCTTTGCAGTGACAGCGGCGGCTGACAGGATGCTGAGGGATCGCCGCACTGTGCGCTCCGCTCCGCTCCGCGCCCCCCCCCTCCTCACTGGAGCGGCCGATCCTCATTCGCTGCGACCCGGCAGCGGCGCTCTGCGCTAACGCGGTGCCTCCAGCCGGCGCCCCCTCCTGCTTCGCCGTGACCCGCAGCGCGGGCAAGAAATGAAAGCTTCAGTCAAGCCCAGCTTTAATTAGTTACTGCAGTGTGTAGTTTGATGCTATTTGCACCACAGCATACTGATTTCTTAAATAGAAATAATTCAACATGTTACAATATTTTACAAAAGTATACCACGCAAAAAAATAATACATCCTGCGCTAGTCCAATCCTGCAAACTGGTCCCTGCAAGAAGATCTGTATATAAATTATTCAGCATGATAATTTGATTACTCGTCTGAATACTTTCTCGAATGCTCCACAGCAGTTTCCTTCAAATTCAGAATCAAAATGCGTTATGGTAAAATAGAATGGATTTCATTCATGCATAGGACACTGGCGATTTGTGATGGAGTGTCTCCGGCCGGTATAAACGTGATAAACGGGGCCATATTTTGCAATTTCATGTGGTCTGCATCTTTTCGCCATGACTGAATCCATCGTATGCATGCAATTAACCAGTGAGATACTATCAGCTTGTCAGCTCTCCGATCAACCGTTTCAATAACAATTACTTTAAATACAAAAAAGTTTTAATCTCCCAAAAAGGCAACACATTGCGTTATTCTTACAGTTGAATGTAAAATGGGCAATGATTACTGTATTAGCCTACAGTGCCATCTTGTGGATAAAAGGAAAATTTCTCTAAGAACTTGCTGACTTTGATTTTTGTAATCGCACACTACACCGTAAATCAGCATATAATGGTGGAGGACTCGGGCACAGATTCATTAGTGAGTAAATGTTATACGAGGTGAGTGCACCTCACTCCCATGAATCCGCCGACAAGATCCAGCAATCTGTCTCTCTCTCTCTTATACACACACGCAGAGTATTGCTACAGCATAAGCCACTACACCTAAATCAGCCAAAACTCTTATTTTAGTGTTGTGTGCAATAGAGGGTGATTAAATCATAGTCTGCCAGGTAACAGGAAAGCTGCTATGCAGAAAAATGGATGGACAGATGTACTTTACTGACGGCAGGAGGAATAGGCAGGCACGTGTTGCGCAGACGCCGCGGCGACGCAGCAGGAGCTGGTTAAAGCCAAGCATCTTCGCGAAATCCAGGCTCATCGGGAAGGAACTGGAAACAGGAAGAGCAGCTCAGACCCGCTGAGGCAGGCAGGCCTTCTGGCGAATGACTCACTGATAAACAAGAAACCGCCTGTGACAGGGCGCGGGAGGGTGTTTTTTTTTCCACGACGGCTGACGCAAGGCGCGGCGCGCCTTTTACACGTAGCCAATCATGAGTGGAGACGGAAAGGGGATCCAGAGCGAGACTCCGCCGCGCGCCTTACGCGTAATTCCCATTTTCATTGACAGAAAGAACTCCAGGCAGAATGGTCCGCACTCAGATGTTTACTGATGTAAATGAAACTGTACATTTAGTTTGGAAGGAGATGCAACTGACAGAATTAACAAAGATAACAGCTTTGTAGAGAAGACTTTACGTACACTGTCAGAAAAAAGGATAGAGCCCTGATACAGTTTTGTTCAATAATAAAATGGATAAAAGGTACATTTACTTACAGCTTGGATACAGTTGACAGACACTTGAGCAGAGGTGGGCAATCTTATTCGCAAAGAACCGGTGTGTATGCGGGTTTGCGCTGCAACTTCCTAATTAGATCAATAATTAGAGGACTGATTGGCTGAAGAGTCTTCACACCTGGGTTTGAACAGCTGACCTACAGGTTATCCCAAAAACCTGCACACACACTCGACCTTTGCGGGTAAGACTGCCCACCCCTGCTCTTGAGGGTACAGCACCAGTAACAAATAATTGCACCCTCTAAGGTACACAAGTTACTTTCTGTCTGACAGTGTATAAAGGCCGAGTAGAAATAGTATATTTTGCTGTGATATAATGTAAGCACCATTGCGAAAACCGGACAAGAGAAACGGAAAGAGCAGCCGGTTACGACAGTTAGAGCACAGGTCTAACAAACGTCTGTAATCCTCAGCTGCGTGGACTGAAAGTATTGGCAAGTTTTAGTCAGACAATTTTCTTAAAAATCTTTCCATAATTAAACAATAAATCTGTGTCACATGATATAACCCAACAACCCAGTAACATCTATTACTGATTTATACTGATGGTGTTTTATATGTGAGCCCCTTAGTCGGTGTGTTGGTGAATACACACGCAGACCATCCCCATTGGACACTCGTGAGCCACATGACACACATGCAGGCTGATACATGTCCTACTGCACTACTACATATAAAAAGGTGGGAATAAGTGTTTAAACCCGTTATTAAAAGTATGCCTAAAAATGCTCGTATGCTGCATGAACTGCTGGTATTTTGGTTTAAGGAAAATACAGAACATGTGACTGGATTCAACAGTTTGGTGCTGTGGCACTAGCCACAGATGACATAATCACTGGTGTCTGGAAGAGCAAAACCAAGCTCACAGCAGCCATTGGAAGCAGTGATACCCCAACACCCCTCATCATGTCCCAGCGCTCAGGGTAAGCCCCCCCAGCCGCACGGTTGCCATGGCAGCTGGACAGGAAGTACCCACTTAAGGTGCGAGAATTTGGTTTAAAAAAAATAACAGGATATTAAAATATAAATATGGGGAGAGGGAGCCAGAGGTGGTGTCGGGGGTGGGGGCAGCCGGGCAGCACTCAGTTGCCGTGGTCCAGCGCCCGAACGAGCTCCTCGCCTTGCAGCAGGTGCTGCCGGCTGAGCACCGGCGCGTTGACCTCGCAGTCGTAGCGTGTCAGCTCAGGCAGCCCGCTGCTCAGGAAGTGGCCCGCCGTGTCTGCGGAGGGAAGCGACACGCCGGTCAGCAAGCTGCGCTGCGCTGCGCTGCACTGCGCTGTGCTGCACTGCACTGTCAAGGTGGCGCGAGGCTGCGTGACCCACCTGACGGCAGGAGCAGGACCGTCTTGTGCAGGGGAAGCGCCACTGCGGTGGGTTCCAGGCCCCGCACCTTCTTCCCCGACTCTCCAGCGTCCAGCGATTCCTGGAGAAAAGAGATGACAAAGCCAGTTCACGTTAATCAGAACCGAGAGGGGAAAACTGCACGGTGAGATCTGAAACGCGGGTGGACGGGCAGACCGGGGGCAGGTCGTGCTCACCAGTGAGGCAGGCTGGGGTAAAGCCGTCACCTCGTGCAGCTTCCTCTTGCGCTGGCTGTTGTGGAGGGCCAGCATTTTGGGGCAGAGCTCCCTGCCTGGCGGTGGAGCCCTGGAACGCGAGACATGACTAAGAAGAGCTGCTCCAGAGCCCATGGTGGATGCTGTGCTGCACCCAGGCAGCGGGGCTGAGGCAGGCCCCAGCACTCACCTCTTGCCAAGCGGGCTGGCACCATGCCGGGGGTCGGGAGCGGGCGAGCAGGGGGCGCCGCGTGGCTCGGCCAGCACCAGACGGAGCGGCGTGGAAGGCCGCGGTTCCTGCTTGACGACAGGCAGGTATGGCTGGAAGAACGCGCTCATGTCGGCCAGGTCCGGAGCAGGGGAGAGCGGCTGCTCGGTGGAGGGCAGCATGCGCAGCTGGAAGTCGTCGTCCATGGGAATATAGGGGGCCAACATCTCCAGGTCCAAGTCCTCCGTGGTCTAGGGAAGCAGAAACAGGTGTGTAGGTTGTGTGTAGATCCACAGGCTGGAGGATCCGCTGGACTCTGCATCACTCAGCTCTGAACTGATTATGTAGATATGAAAGTCAACTTGTTTGTAAATGAGGGACAATTAATATGTATTCTGTGTTTGAGCCACGTACAGCTACTGCTTGTAGGTACCTGTGTAGTGAAAGGGGGGGTGGCTTGGGGGTCTTTGGCAAAGAGTTTCTCTACGAGGTCGAATTTAAACTCGACGTCGATGTCAGAGTCCACTGAGAAGCAGAACTGTAGTGGGCTGCTGGGCTGTGGGAAGGATGCAGAGAGATGGTCAGACATGGCGGCTCAGCAAGAGCTGGTTTAAATATCTCTGAGCAGCAATGGAAAAATACTGGCCCTGAGAGGTGAGCAAGCTTTGTGTTCCCGCACCTCTGAGCTGGTGTTCGAGCTGAGGCCTGATGACTCCAGCCCAGGAGTAACCAGAGCACAGGACACAGGGAAGGACAAGTCTTCAGGACATGACTCTAGTTTAGCCATGTCCCCCTCACTGAGGATGGGGTCCAGGCTGACCCCCAGAGGTTGGGGCGAATCACTAGGGGAGAGCGGAGACAGAGGCGACTTCTCGTTGGAAGAAGGCAGCATGACATCATTGTAGACTGCAACTTGGTCCAAACCCTGCAGGATGGATTCTGCAAAGAGAAGGATTATCAGGATAGAGATGCTGAGAACGTCAGGGATCCGACGGACGAGCTGTACTTGGAAGTAACCAATTATCACTCTCGTAAAACCACATCTGAGTGGCTTGAAAGACGCACTAATGGTCTCATTGATCACCAGCCTATTTGCTAGAGTACAGGTAGATTATGGTGAGATGGGTGACTAACCAGGCATGCTGAAGTCCAGCTGGATGATGGTATCGCCGGCTGCAGGCGCCAGCTGGGTCAGGTGCTCTGGTTCGCCCTTCAGTTGCTCATACAGGCCGTCCTTGACAGCAGTCTTCTCGTAGCTGATGAAGTGCTTCACTGTATCTGCCTCCGGACTCCCCAGCTCCTCCACCTCCTCAACTTCCTCCTCACCTTCCGTCTGTCGCAGAGAGAGCACCAGATCCTTCTCCTCCACCCCACTGCAGGGACCACAAAGCACACTTACCAAGTGACCTCAATGGCAGGCAGTCAAAGACGAATCTCACCACAGGCATAAGATGTGATCGACTCCCCAGTTGCCAGAGTATAAAAGAGGAAGGTTTTTTGGAGATCTTTACTGGGAATGGCAATCGCCTCTTCTGGTGTTTTAGTTATCAGTATCTGCTGTCACTTAAGGTATATTATCAATCCAATCTCTAAGCAGTAGAATTAGCTAATGTTGCTGAAAGATTTGTAATGAAGTTCCTTCGGGGTGTTGAAGGGTCACAGTAACTACCTGAGCACGTAGTTCACACATACGATGCACTGCGGTTGTGAGTTCTTGGTGTTGTAGATGACAGTGGCCTGGGTATCTACCCACACAAAGCCACCCTTCTTGGCCAGCATCCGGTACTGTCCAGTGCTGACCTGGCCCTTGGCAAATACTGAGGAGAAACGGAGACAAAAAGCCGAAGTCAGCACCAGACCCCCTTCCGCCTTCTACCAGGGACCAACCGAACACAGCGGCACACGGGCTCAGCCAACACGCCAATGCTTACGGTTGTGATGTGTCTTTGTGAGGTGGTCCGAGTCGAGAGCGTGGTAGTACTCGTATATAGAGCGGTCCAGCAACTCCTCTGGTTTGTAACCCAACAGCTCTGTGATCCTAAGGGGGAAAAGCCAGACAAAGGGTGCTGTCACTGTCAGCAGTAATACTGGAAATTACTACCCATGAGTCACTTGGAAATAACGTTTCCTATCTGGTGTAATGCAACTGCCTGGTGTTGGTGCAAGCAAGGGCTGGGGATAAATTGCACTCTTTTGCTTATTAGCCAACTGTTCCAGACCCGGTTCCGGGCGGCACACCTGCGTTCTGACCCCTAGGCCCACCTCTCATCGCAGTAGGAGAACTTCATGTCCAGGTTGTGTCGGCTCAGGAAAGTCTTGCTGTCCAGAGGGACCTCGATGTTGGAGGGGTGAGGGATGGGCTCACAGATGAGCACCAGGTAGGGCACCGGTGGCTCTTTGTAGCCGCAGTCACTCTGCTCTTCCTCCCTATCGGGCAAGCGGACGTGGCCCATGCACTGCAGCACCTGGAGGGCAGCAGGGGCCGCCATCAGCTGACTGCACTAGTGCAGCATTAGCATGCTAGGCCAGGAGTCACAAATGCAAAACAGGGAAATCGACTAGTACTTCGCAGAAATTCTGTTCCTGCTTTCAGTACTTTCATGATAATACTTGGATTAGAAGTTGCTAGTACAGGAAACATCTGTGAATGTGTCTGTATGAGTGTACATGTCTGCATGCGTCACCAGCTGAACAAGCTTGGGCTCACAGACGTCAAATCCAGACACAAAAAGGAAGAGCCTCACCTTCCACGTGGCTGACTTTATGTTGACAGTGCGCCCCCTGCTGGTGAGTGTACATTTCATGCGCAGGAAGAAGCGTCTCTCTGTGTTGTGCTCCCTGGCTTTTTTGGGTGAACCTGGGAAGTAGGACAGAAGACGCCCTTCTGTTAACCACAGAGCAGACATCCGACGGGAGAACAACCCACAATTGTACGTAAATTAAGACAAATTCTTTTCAGCAATAGTGGTTGAAACCTTGCATGACCCGCAGTAGATGGCTTGACACTGCACTGGCACTCAGTGCTTGTTTTACCCAATTCATTAGCTTCCTGAAAGTGGATTAAACTGATTAACCAGCACTAGACAGAGTGCAGCACTCCTGTCAGGCACTGGCTCTAAAGCCCCATTTTGCTAGTTTTTACTTGATGTAGGTCCTCATATTCCATTGAATGCTGTTTGAATTTCTACCGGGTGTGTGTGGGGGGGCGGGGGGGGGTATGTTTATATTACATTGTGGGGACTTAATGTGATTAAAAAAAAAATTATTTTGACATAATGGGACCATTTTTTCGGTCCCCACAATTTTATAAAAATGAATGCAATCAAAAAACTGAAAATGCCAAAAGTCTGGTATTTTGTCTGGTTACTTATGGATACGGTTAGGGCTGGGTGGGGGTTAGGGTCGTTATGTTGGGATTAGAGTTTTCCCATTAGAAATTAATGGAGAGTCCCCACAAAGATATAAAAACAATGTGTGTGCGTGCGTGCCTGTGTGTACAAGCCCTATGAAGGATTCACATCCCATCCAGGGTGTGCCCCAGCTCTGTGCTTCATGCTTCGTAAGACAGACTCTAGGCTCCCCAGCGATTGTCACTGGTGGTTAGGAGATGAATAGGCCAATGAAAAATTTGGTGTGAGTGATGAGACCATCACTGGCTGGCCTCACGTAGCGCTGCAGCAGCAAAACTCCAGCAAGGTGCAGATCTCACCTGTTCTGTGTATGAGGATCTCCCTCACTTCCTCGTGGTCGCAGGGGTGGGCAAAGTCGAAAATGCTGTGGCCTGTGAGGTCAAACTGGGAAGGGGAGACAGGGCGCCGTTGAGGAGAAACGCAGTGTTTCCTCAAGCCTGCCAAGCTGACGGGCTCAGCAGCAGCTTAAAAGGCTAACAGGGAGTGCACAGAAGGCACGTACCTGGGTGAGACCCATGCATTTGTTGACGTTCTCCGAGAGGTACACCATGTCACCGTCCTCGGACAGCACCATAAGGAAACCCTCCAAAGCTTTCAGGTAGAAGGTGTTCAGCTGGCTGTCCAGCTCAGACTCCTCCACAGGCTCATCTGAAAGAGGCCGACGGCGTTTACTGGCGACAGACTACCACCCTCAAGGATCCACGTTCATAGGAGCGCCACTCCCTGCAAAAGCACGAACCGCACTGCCGCAGAAGTATCCCATTCCAGAAGGTACTGACCTGGGCTCAGCAGCCTCCGCATTCGCAGGTAGCTGATGATCAGCCTCATGATGGAGGCCTTGTCCAGGTTGGAGGTGACGCTGTGTGTGAGAGGCAGCTGGCTCGCCAGCTCGTAAAACACCTCAGACTCCTTGCCACGTCGACATCGTGCCGCGTCGCGGGACTTCTCCTTCCGGTGCTCTGAGCTTACCCTGGGGGAAGGACGCACAGCCCATCAGCGCTCTGCTGCCCAAAGGCAAGGAGGCCCGAAGTCTTAAGATAATAAGTCTTAAGATGGCAGACCTGCAGAAGGATGAATTTCATCACATTCCATCCCTGTTCCAGCAGTATTTTCCATCTACTCACTATTCAGCTGCATTTGAAATCCCTTAAATGAGCCGAATATGACCGCTTCCACACAGGAGAAAATTAGTTTATTTGCATTTCACACTTATGGTTAAACATTTAAACTTGGTCACTGCTAATGTGTCACCTTCAATGGCTTTTGACTTAAGTCGCTGATTGCAAGATGATGTAGTGGCACTGGGTTTGATAATTAAGGTGTGAAACCAAAGACACATTGTTCTTGTTCCATGACCATCTCATCTATGCTATTTTTCCAACCAATCTACTGATAAAGCAGCATTCATCCCATTTAATGAAGGAGGAACCCCAAGCATTTCATTAGATAGCTCTAAAGCAAAGACAGATGCATGCCAACTCAAATGATGCCAAATTAGCAGACATTCTACTTTACCTTGTTTATCCAAGACTTAACTAATATGTAGGCTCTGAATGCATCAAACGTATTCTCAATTACATACTGAATACTATTACATTGTCCTAGACCTTACGGCACTACGGCCATGTGGCACGTTTCCCTGAGGACGATCTGGCTCACAGGGTCCTCACTGCTGGGGACCTGACTGGTTGGACCAGGCCGAGGGGACGCACACGTAGCACCTGGCTGCAGCAGACAGGCGGCCAGTTCCATGGCCATACCGCTTGTCAACCGGAGGGGTCGCCAACCGGGATCCCGAGGTGCGTCGTCATGCGGAGAGCATGCCTCCCAAACCGAGCTGACCTACACCTTGTACAAGCTGTATATTTCCGAAAGCAATCAGAACATCATGCTTCGGTTCGGTCTAATCTGCATGGCAAAAGGAAACTCGTATGTTGGCACAAATTAGCTAGGTATTTCAAAAAAAAAAAAATTAACCACTGGCTCTGTGTTTCACAGGTGACGTTTCTCTGATCCTCACACACCGACCGGACGACCAAAACCTGTCATTTCCAAAGCACTTGGCTAGCTGAAGAGCTCTGGGGAAAGGCAAACTGAATCAACACCTTATTTTTGGCAAGAGCTCGGTCTGACGTGTCCGCCAGCGGCAGAGGCATTGGAGTCTATATGGCAACCCAGAGACCCAGGCTGGGAAAAGGGGACGGGGGAAAAGTATGGGAAGGCCTGGGACGGAATGACAACATGTCAGAGCCTGGGTGAAGGGCTGTGCTCTGCGGGGTATTCCTCTGATTTCATGGTCGAAGGCTGGCATGTTAACAGGAAGATCAAGAAGCAGCATGTGGATCTGCAGAACACTTTAATAATACAGTCAAAAGCATATTAGGAAATGCCACTGACACAAACAGAAGACAAACTGACTGATTCTTGAGTGCTAAATATTTCCAACACAGGTCTTTAGGCTCACGCCAAGAGTTTTGAAGTAATCTGGACATTTCTGCACACCAACTACAAAACCACAGAAATTACTGGAACAAAGTAAATTAACCATGGTAAGCCAACCTTTAAATATGACGAGCTTCTGAATGTGTAATGGATGTGGCAGTCTCAGGCTGGCAAGACAGTCACGTTGCCAGTCAGAGCAACCAACTGGCATTCACCAGTAACTCCAGAGCAAGTCAATGTTAACGATGGTAACTGAAACGCAGAATCTTCAGCAGGGACACAATGATGCACAAAACCTAGACACTACAGCCTCTCAAAAAGGACACATCAAACTGCATGCAATAAAAACCTTTTGCAAAATACAAATTTATGTAGATAGATGCACTCAAATCCATAACTAATTATACTTCAAACAGCAATCTGGCAACATACGTGCTTCCTGTACAAGAGGTCACATGGAGAACTTTAACATAAACTACAGCGTCAAAGCCTCCCTCCTTCTTCACGAGACCCAACTGTTTGGGCAGGCGTTAGGAGAGGTCAGAAGGTTCTGAAGTAATAAAACCCCCAGAGAGGGCATTGTCCGACAAGTTTTCCCAGAGATTCTCGGGGAAGAAAACAAACAGCTGCTGTAACCTTACAAGAAAATGGAGCCATTTCATCTGGAGAAACGCACTGGCCCTGGACATAGCCCCTAAAATACAACCAGTGCAGGGGAAGTTACTCACAAAAGTAATCCATTATAGACAGAGGTAGAAAGTTCAGGTCCAGAAAGTACACAACCAGACCAGCTGAGTACGGTGTGTGTGTATGCGTGTGTGTCTAAGCTCAACTGGGTGGTTGAAACAAAACTTTGGTATGGATTTGAACTTTCTGGACCTGAATTTTCCACCTCTGTAACTTCCACCAACACTACATACAGCTAAGCATTCTGGAGCTAAGCCTAACCCTAACCCTGGCCTTGATTCCTAGAATATAATGAATCATTCTGCTTGGGGATTTGTTTCCCCTTCAAACCTCCAATTTTTTATGGTCTGTGACTATTTCTTCTGTGGCAAAAGCTGCTGTCTTGGTGCCAGAGTTCTGGAGAATATTGCTAATCACAATTGCTAAAAGCCTGAGGAAATCTCATTTAGTCATTCACTAAATATGAACAGGCCCTCTCTCCAAAACAGACGTCAATTCAACTTGAGAAATACACTTTCACTATGCCCAGAGGATTAAACATGTAGGCTGAAAGAGAAAACGTTTTTACACCACATCTATTGCATGCATGATCATGTCTGGAGCACAATGACCCACTTCACACAACTCGATGCTTAGATATTTGTTCATCAAGTCAAAACTAAATCATCTTTGGCTAGGCTGCTTGGAACAGACACAGTCAGTCAACACTGACTACTCCTAGTGCATTTCCCAAATTGAGCAACACAGCAAACCCATGCCTAAGGTTCAATATCCCTCTTGACTGGTTCCGCTAAGGTACTGCATAGCAACCAGGGGCTCATGACGTCAAGCCTGTGGCAAGAGGAAGGAGTCAAAATAGAAATTAGAATCAAGTGCTTTTGGCACCTTGACATCAAGGACAGGAAATCTTTTTTTTCCCCTGTTTGCCTGGTGTAACATTTTTTGACTTAATTTACTGACAACATACAGATTGTTTATAGCAATAGTAATTGTGTTAATAGTAAGATGGTGTAATACAACTCGATGCAAAAGGTGAAATCGAATAGCAAACCCTGACTTGCACTGATGATACCAGCCGAATTTGCTCAATTAACACAACAATATGACCAGGCACCTGAGCAGAGACACACCAATGCTAAAGAATAAGTCAGCTGACCTGAAGTCTTTCTGAAAGCAACACACACACACACACACACATACACACACACACAGAGAGTACTTGTATGTATACTTATATGCTGTCCTTCCTTTCACTGATGAAAATCATAAACAATGCCTATTTGTTCCAGGAAGGACACCAACCAAAACATTTAAATAGGGTTACCTGATCCCTCACTGAACTGCTCTCGAAAGCTAGCCCTTCACAACAGGTCACGAGGTCCTGTACATATGCTGGATAACTTTCACTGTGAAATGTACTGGTAAAGCGATCCGAGACGGATGAAATGCGGTGAGAGCACATCAGAACTGATTTCATTTTGGGCTGCGGCCTGGTTTAGTAGCTGGAAGATGGCTCTGTTAGTGTGGAGTAACCCCCCCACGCTCCTGTGTTTCTGCAGCGTCTCACACAGCCAGGAGCTCAGCTACCACAAACCGGCTTTCCTGTACGAATGTGTGTGTATGCAGGAGTGTGGCACTGAGAGACAGCCGAGTTACCCTGGACACACTGGGTCTCGTGTCCGTTATCTGCAGACCCCTGGATCACAATGTGTCTGGCTGGATAGTTACTGGAAACCCAAGCACCCTGTTAGGTCAGCCAATATCAGAAAGTGTGCCTCGTGCTTCAAGCATTCAATGGATTAGCTCAAAAAAATGCTGATTTTTAAAAACTGCCCAAAGAAATAACAAAAAAGAAGGTACAGAAATTTAGCTTGCTAGTTTATTGTTCATTAGTGAAGTTGAACAGCTAACGTTTGCCTCTGGTAAATACATAACAGAGCAGCTATTCCGATTCAGGGCACATGGATCATAAAATATTTGAGATTCTATTAAACTCTGCAACAATTTCATACAGATATATATGTTTTTGTTTGATGTACTTTTCTACGACATACATATTGTTCTTGTTCCATATTAATTAACCCTTCAAATGTATACAGCAGAAAAACCTACCTATACCCATCAGTCACTATAGTTGTAATTCAAATAGAAACAGGAAATATGACAACAGCTGACAGCAAAAACTTTTAGTTTTACGCTTGTGGCTTTTTCAAAGGCGGGTTATGAGTTAGAATGACGTGAGAGACGCCACACAGACCAAGGCTATCCGCTTTAGGATACGTCCACACCAATCAAGGCTTATATGTGAAAGAGATACGCAAATTATAGCGGTAATAGTAAGCTGTCTAAACATACGCGTATATTTCTAATATCAGAACCCTGGCACGTAATGCAGTCTTGTCACGTGAATGGGCCTGAGGCGGCCTGTTCACTCGGTCATCTTAGTACCAGTATTTACTACCAGCTGGGAAAAAGTTTCTTACAATTAAGAAGCCAGACAAAATTACTACGCGAACCACCGCTGAGAATCGTGAACGCTCCATGTGGCCACCATTAAGAGACATACGTGGTTACTATAGTGTTTATTATGTAACATTTTACAGGATTCACCATGAGCGCCAGGTTGACTTGCTGGATGTGAAGTGTTTAGCGCGCCGGGCTCTCGGCGAAATAGCTGGTTAGACAGTATTTCTACCCGAAAAGCTTTTTCCCTGGAGCATCACCCAGGCAGCATTAAGCATATTACAGTCGATATGGGTGATTAGGATGTGCTTGCAAGTCAAGCACATCTGCCATATAAGAAAATGGCGACGCCTGAGAAAAATCAGCTATTGGAGCCGGACAGAGGATTAAAGTACTCAAGGACTTGCGTTAAATTAAAGACAACGACACTAATTAATAACACACCAGCCAGCTGTCAACTGGCAGTCGACTCGCGTTGCAAAGCACATAAACAGTAATGTAAGACACTGGGAGAAAAGCAGGCGCAGCCTACCTTTTCCTTTCAGGGAGAACTCCTACATCCATTTCTGGGAGGAAAAGGCGGTCTGCGTGCTAGGTGATCCCAGCCCCAGACTCAGAAACAGAGCTTCCCCCAGGCCCGAGTCCGGACCCTGCGTAGCCAACTAATCCCACGGAAAAAAGAAGAAAACAAATCAAATCAAAGCCCGGAATTATTTACTTTTATCTCTCCTGACTTGTGGTATATCGCAAGGCCAACTCTGCGGTACGATAAAGACAAAACAGCCAAAGCGGCTGCTTAAGGGTCCCCCAGTAGTTTTCTCCTTCGCCAGTACAACGTGTCCCCAGCGCCGCGCTACCGACTGACGTGTGATCGTCGTGTGACTAGACCTGCCTCCCAGGCCCCGCCCCCTCCCCGGGAGTGCGCAGCCAATCACGTGCCTTTCTGTTCGAGAACGCGCTTGAGGTTTCGTCATTGCGAGATGTCTTAAAAATAGTTACCGAATTTTTAAATGCTATATTTTCTTTGCTTTTGTAAGGCTGGCTATGCCCCCGTGTTAATTGCTCATAGACCTGTGTCTCGTATCTGAAATGTCAGTTTTAGACTTTATCCTAAAAGACAATATCGCCAAAAAAACAAGAGTGAAACAGCTTTCAGTGCTGAAAAGAATTATAGGCCCATAGAAATACTTGAATTCCTGTACAATTTATGTGAATTAGTCGTATATCTACAATGGTATATATTACTGTTTAACCAGTGTAATATGTAGCAGCAACAGGCCTATCCGATTTCTATTTCTGTTGGAAACACAGGAGTATACTTAAATATTTGATTGTTTAGACGATTGCTTAATTAAGGAAAATCGCTGCAGAAATAGATGCACTGAATACTTTTACTACTGTCGATTTTTTAAATAATGAGAAGCAGTATGAACTGCATACAGGTTACCTGGTAAATAAAGTCCAGAATATACTTTAATATACGCTTAATTTAGTATTCTACGTGATTTAGTATTTCTGACTTATTTGAAATCGTAGTGACATTTACCAGCCTCTTACCCCGTATTTTACTACGCCTCAGTATGAAAGCATACGGCTAAATGTTAATGTATGTTCATTAAAGGAAACGCGAAAACCCATTTTTTTAGCTTTGAAAGCAGAAGCGATAGCAAAGGTGATCTTAGATCGGTCCCAAGTCCTCCATTGATCTGTTATCTCCCTTTGCTGATTATATAGAGAAAGATGGGGACCACGCAGCTGCCATGAAACTGGCCATGTGTACAGTCTGATATGCGGCATGACAGGACTCAGAACGGCCGCTTGGTTACTTATGATGCGTCAGGAAACAGTGTTTTCCGTTAATATACAAATCTTTGATTAAAATGTTTAAATGTGGTTAAATACTTTGTCCAACACAGTGGTGTACAACTGCATACTGCTGGCCAGGGGCCCTGCTCAGGGGCCCAATGGCAGCATCAGTCTGCTGGCCCTGGGATTTGAAATGGTGACCAAATCGTCCATCCAGTTGCCCGAGGCGGTGAGGGTTAGTTGTCGCTTGGCACTGAAGTGACAACAGGAGTGTGTGCATGTGACAAATCTATGAGTAAATAATCTGAACAGACAGGGTGTGGCGTGAAGGTGGAGAGAGTTCAGCCATGTTGGCTTCACGTCTCCCTCTGTGGTTCACATTCTGTTAGTCACACTCCGTACATACTCAGTACATACTCAGTACACACAAGGTTGTATCTGAACAGACACTCCAGAAGGCCTTGCTGTCGCAAATGATATCGTCAGCTTGTGTATTATAAATGTATATCATGCCACTGTTTTTCGTTTGTCAAATATAATCAAAGTTATGGAGATATTATTGTGTGCAACTCTATAAAGAGCTGGTGAATGCAGTCATTAGTTGTAAAAAATACTTTTAATGCTCATCTGTTTAACTGTCCAGATGATTTCATAAATGCCCACACTGGAGCTAAAACAACGTCGTCAGCCTCACACTTACCTCCACAGGCTGGCTACCTGTCAGCATTAGAGATAGAATTTATAAACACTAGTCACCTTTAATGCCTAAACTTATCTTAGCAATCTAAGCTAGCTTGATTACTTTGGTTGCTCAGGTGCTGGTTATCTTGCAACATACATCAAAAACACAAACGGTAGCAGAATCTGTTTCCGTTTGGACCTGAGACATTTCCTCCATACTTTATTCTACTTAAATAAAAATTCTATACTAAACAGATTTTCCCTGATTAATTTAATTCGACTGACATCCCTCCTGGGGTGGCATCTGCCCTGTGCTTCTTTGGATCGGCTTGCAGTGGATACATTTTAATATCATTAAAGCCAATTTTTTTTTGGCGTGATCATGAGGGGCCTTTGCCCGTGGGTGTAGGAGGTAAAGACCTTGCAGGGTCGTGACATCAGTCATGTGATGTTTACTTGCATGGAAGCCCAGTGTCAGTTGCAACTACAATGATTTGTAGTTAAGAGTGGAGCTGTAATCTCAGGAACTGTCCTATCCATAAAGCACACCACCTCCTCACAAAGTATCCATAAAGCACACCACCTCCTCACGAAGTATCCATAAAGCACACCACCTCCTCACGAAGTATCCATAAAGCACACCACCTCCTCACGAAGTATCCATAAAGCACACCACCTCCTCACAAGGATTAGCCAGTCTGCTGTATTGGTGGCTTCCTGGTTTGCATGTCCCATCAGACTGGGGGTCACGTAAGACTGGGGGTCACGTAAGACTGGGGGTCGCGTCCGGCTGGGGGTCGCGTCTGGCTGGGGGTCACGTCCGGCCTGCTTCTCCTGGAGATGGAGAGCAGCTCCCTACCATCTACAAATGTGCAGCGTCCCGGAAATCTGTCATTACCTATGTCAAATCTGTGTTCAGTAAACATTCTCTGGCATGAACTTCAGAAAACTTTACCACCGTGTGGGCGCAGGCAGGAATGACCGCTGACCTTATGCTGATGTCACTCTCCAACCCAGGGCAGGGAAATGCCATAATAAAAGTCATGAACATCGTCTGTAACAGCACAAAAGCACTAGCAATACGTTTTAAAAAAATATTGGTAAAAGAAGCAATGTAATAATAGCAGAGCTATCTGCTGCCTTACTGAGAAACACAAGGTGGGACACTTTAAACAGCGCTCCCTTTCCAGTGGTCTCTGTGCCCCCCCCCCCCCCCCCTCCTCAGAAACGTGCTACAGACACCTGTTGTTAGCTTGCTGGGCTCCTATTCACCCTAAACTAAGGTGCCCTGTACTAACAGGACTTGCGAAAGTGGCTCAGCCTGGCCCTCAGGGCAATAGTCTGACTTTGCTGCTGCAAAGTGGTGAATGGAGGGTCATGGGTGGAGGTGGGGTCTGCACGGGGCAGCCAGTGGATGCATGAAGAACCAGCGCAGAGACCCTGTGGAGGCCCCTGCCGACAGGCTGCGCCGGGACAGGATGGGTTTGTGATGCAAACAGGCCCCCTGGGGGCGCATGCTGCCAGGAAGGTGGTGTCACGGTAGAGCGAAAGCTATCATGAATACGAATGGCTTTAAGTAGTTCACCATCAGGCAAAACCACAATGCTATTTGTGGGACAATGCATCCGCGGCCTAACAGGATGCCGTAAACAGCAAAGAAATAATCACTATTGTGCAATGCCCTGAGGGCAACACCGAATGATTCTTCAAGAAGGGAGTGCCTCGGATACCTGACTCATTGTTTCTTTGTGGTTTTCGTTAGATGGGAAATTCTTTGCCCTGCCGACTCCCTGAACTCTAATGCACTCTGGCTGTGGACTTCAGGACGTGGGAGGTTCTGGTGTCACTGACAGAGCTCTGACAGGCCTCGTCTGTGGACATGGTGCACATTTTGTCTTCTGCAGCCGGTCACTCACTTGAGTTGAACATGAATGTAAACCGTTCTTACAGATTTGCTTCCATCTCACAAATGTCTATATGGTTTTTTTCTTGCAAACACATAGTCAGGCCATAGAGATCTGTGTCAGCCTGTCTTCTGGGCACGTCAGCTGTGAGAGCTCATCGCCGAGCAGGAAAAGGCCCAACGTACAGAGGCTACACCAGAGGAAATCAACTGCTTAAATACCACCATGTGCAACAGTCACACAGAGAGAAGGAAGGAGCCTTTTCCGAAGCAGCTCAGTAAAGGTAACGGGGTGACAGGGTTTCCAGAGGGCAGTGATGGATATATATTGGGTTTACAGGGATGTAATGCATAGGACAGACTTTCTAAGGATGAACATCAGACACACTAACTCAAAAAGGGCCAATGGGGAACCTCAGCTCAACTTGGAGCTTGAAATGGAAGCAGGGCTGTTGTTAGACCCAAATCAAAGGGACACAAGCCCAGGCAATGTTGCCATGTCCGCTTATATTCAGAGCAAATAAATCAATAACTAAGGCACTACAGTTCCCATGATGCCCCACAGTAGCCCTCAGCTTCTTAAAGGGCACTTGTTACACTTGTAGACAGTTGGAACCCTGGCGTCCATGGAGATGGATGTATAAAAAACATTTAACAGGAGGTAAATCGCAGAGCAAACAAGATAATGCTACTGCAGTGTTAAGGCTGGTTAGGTAGCCTAGCCTGTAAAAATGCAGATTAGGCCATTAAATCAAAGGCATTAGTTTAGTTACCATCAAGAGTATTACGTTGCATTAACAAATAAAAGGAGCATTGTTCAGCTAATAACTGCTCGTTTTGCAAGCCTGTTATTATTATGTCACAAAAATGACAGATACTTGGCACCACACATCTCTTTATTCATGTTCCAAAATGGACTGGAGGCTTTATAGCCAGGAATACTAGAGGTCCTTGTGTTTATAAGGCTGTGCGGCCTCGTTGTGCTTTAAGCGCTGGTGCCAACCTGTGATAACAGTGGGTACAAACATTTTGGGTGCAGTTTGGATCAATGATGGTGTGGGGAAGGAAGTGAACAGAGTGGGTTGCCTGTATATCTGTTTTTATTTATTCAAGAAAGTTTGTGTAATGTCATGGAATCTATTTTTATTGCCATAGTCAATGCCAGGGTAGCTATAAATAGGTTAATAAGGCCCTGCTTCTCCTGTAAAATATGCAGTAAAAATAGATGAATAAATTCTGTTAAGCGAGTTGTTTACCTGATAGAAAATCTGACCTCAGTGCGACCTTCAGTCTGGAACGAAATGCCTAGATCCACGAGCCTGGGCCTATAGAGACATACTTGGGGCTTGGGTAGAATCTGGAGTTCTGGTGGACAGGATGGACTGGGAATTGGCCAACTCACCGAGTCATGGGCATGTAGGGAAACGTGCTTTGACTGTTCTGCAACATGGGCTATGTTCTGTTACAGGACATACTGCAGTAAGACAGGACACAGGTTACTGTCAGCCTGGCTCTGCGTGAGTCAGCCGCTCACACCTTTGCTCAGCCGCTGCTGACATCACGCTTGGCTTGCAGCATGTGGCCTGTTCTGACGAACCCGCTGAACTTCTCAGCAGTTCTGCCTGTTGCAGTAAAGCACTCAGTGCAGAAAGGAAAAAAAACAGCCTTTTGAGCACTAACAGGAAAGTCTGAACCACTGTGCCCACATTCTGCTATCCTTGGCCTTTCCCCCTGCCACCCCCCCCCATTAAACTCCACCCCTCTCATCCCTTTATCCATGCAATCCTGCATCTCTTCCAGAAAGTCAGTTTCCATTCCTCAGAAAATCCAGTGCAAGGCCACGTCGCCTTTTTGGAGCTGCTTATTCAGCGGGGATCCTTCTCATTGGACCTTCAGTGACGATGAGGGTGGAGTCTGGCTTGGGGGAGACACGGGCTGGGGCAGAGACAAAGACGCACACTGAAGAGAACTTCACATGTCTGCATGAAATGTGTTTGTGTTTGTTTTCTTTGCACTGGGCCCCTTCCACATCCACGGTAACACGGCAGTGAGAGATATTTAGGTTTGTCCTAAGAATAAAACATTCATGAGTCTGGAAGGTTGCCTTTGGCAATGTCTGTAGGGGACCTTCAGAAATCTCCAGAGCTATTTCCCGCAGAGCATGAGTCTCTATCCTGGAAGATTCATACACACCTGTTTTAGGTTAGGAAAATAAATGTGTAGTTCACCCATACAGATGTTACAACTGGAATAAACACACCAAGAGGTTAATAACCTGTGATCATCATAAGTACAGCAGTTTCACATTTTATTTGGCGTCGTTTATTCATCTTTCACAGTACTGATGCTCTTTCACAGTACTGATGCTCTTTCACAGTACTGAAAGCTGCAGTCATGGTAATCAGCTAACGTGTACATTTGAAGAAGCCACAGGAGGGTGCAGTCAGGTGAAGCTGGCTTCTTCCGGATGAGTGTGAGCCCACGTGGCAGTGAGGCACTGCGACTCGGCCAAGCAGTGAGCCTGAATGGAAAGTAAGATTTATGACAGCTCCACAGAGGGATGAACATGCAGACAGTTCATACCCATCAGCACGGAGCAGAGACCGGCTGCCTCCAGTCACCCACGCCAGACGACCTGGCAAATTACTGCCAAGTTTTTCCCTGAACAAGACGGTTACAATTTTTCCTTCCCCCGCACACACGTTTGCGTTGCCATTTTCCGCAAGCTGACCAACAAATCCCTCCCCAACAGGAACTCAAAAACAGATGAAATCTCAAAAACACTTTTGGCAGAAGATGCTGATAATCGTGACGATATCAGCTGCCATATCTAACATTTCTCAGCAAATTTGCCCACCAAAGATAACTGCATGATTGAACCCCCCCCCCTCCCCCCCAAACACAGAAAAGGAAGCATCCGTCTTCATGATTTTCCATGTAAAAATGACAAATTTAATAATGAGGAAAATGTCACAGGAAATATTATTATTACTGAGGCAGACTGGGATGCCTGTGCATTCAGGCCCAGTAAGCTGACTGGAGACAATGGTGCCAATCCTGCGCTGGGGGCTGAAGTCATGCTGAGGCAATACTCTGCCTAGAGAAAACAATCAATTTTCCCTCTGAAGAAAGTAAACATGAGGTGCATGAAAATGCGCATGTCAGCAGATCAGCATCAGCAAGCCACACTGGAGTTTAGTTGCTGGTTCGAGGGTCCACTTTTTTTGTGGACCTAACCGGTTAGTCTTTGCATTTGATTTGCTGTGTGAAGTCCAGTCAAGCAACCAGTCCCAGTCCCAACACAACAGACAGCCGGCACATCTCACACAAGCTAGGAGAACTACTTTGTGAAGCTTTAGCGCAAATAGATTGCTGAAGATGTCACACTCATTCAGACGGGCCTCAGAAGGAGCTGGGTCTAATCACTGAGCATCGGTTTCAGACGTTTCCGGGAATCAGAAGTAATGCGAACGCGTGTCTCAGAGCTGACGAGGTCACACACTCCGCAGAGCTCCGATAAGAACGTGGCAAGCGGCCAAAGCACCTCTTCAGCTGCACTCCTCCATTAGTATCTGGAGTATCTGGAAAATTAGGCTATGAGAGGCCAGCAAAAGGCAGCATAGCCGGGGATATGGAGGGCAGCTCTGACGGAGGGCAACAGAGGAAGCTCTATCTTTCCAAAAGCTCTGGGGACGTGTAAGAAAAGTTCCTGAAGATGCCCTGAGAGGTAATTACAGGCTCCTCGATAGGCGTGAGTGAGGCCTCCTCTTGTGTAAAATCTGGGTCAAAGTTGCTCACATCCTCCGTGGTTTTCTGTACCGAGGAAAACACACCAAAGGTCAGGCAAACAACAACCGAAACATTCCAATTCATGCATTTCTAACAAGAGATTCATTGAATTCTACAGAACATGACCCTGGGCATAACTCCATCCATCTTACATAATACTGCCTTATGGTGGACACAAACATAAATACGGCTCTGTGTTTTGTGTGTGTTACTCTATCATTTATTGCCTCATATCTAGTTTACTGTCACCAATTCACCTAACCACACGTTTTTGGTTTTTTATTTTAACCACATTTAGGGCCAGGGGCAATGGAGTGGGGGGGGGGGGGGCATGGGGCCACCACACCAAACTGCTGCCTCCCATCGTTTTAAATGAAGCAGAGATTGAGAGAAAACAGGAACATAATCAGTATTTGCTTTTTAAAATGCAGATCCACCCAGTCTGTGTACCAGGGAGAGCGGAAAGCCCGCCTGTGTTGTGGTTCTGGTTCAGGGAGGTTATGGTACTATGTAAGCTTTTTGGAACCATGAAGATACCTGCTGACCCATCAATCTCGCCATGTGAATGTCCCCCAAATAAATCCAAATTTCATTTTTGATACTTCCTACCTTGTAATATTTGTGTAGTTTATGATGTACTTTGCACAATGTATTTTGTAACTAGTGGCAGGCAACTTCCCTACAAGGCATCTAAATTCAAAAAAGCCTGCATTTGCAGGACTGCACCGTATTCACATTAAATAAAAGTCAATTACTTTACCGTAAAATGAGAGAAGTGCAGCTTTAAAATGCATAATGAGCAGTTAAACGTTACAAAGTAACCCATGACGATAATTCCACTATTTTTGGCAGTTACGAATAACATACCTAATTACCTTTTCAGATTAAATAATGCAATTAAAGGCAGTGACTTTAAATGGACTCGTTACTTGTTACTTTTATTTTGCGTGAAAATATTAATAGACAAATGCAGCCAATTCCCCTAATTTCCTGTTTATGATCTACCTAATGATTGCATGATGAATGGCTGATATTAGGTACAGTGACAGATACAATATGACAGTTGTATTGTGTCGCACTGTCACAGCAGCAGCGCTAAAACAATATAACTGCCCAGACATGAATAGGCACAATATCTCCGTGATGCTTTAAAATCCATCAGCAATGCATCTGAGGACATTAACATATGTTATATTTTAAATGTTAATAGACCTAAATGGAACGCGATCATTTATCGATGTCCTGTTGACGTATGTGTGCTGTCTGGGTTAATAAAAGAACTGAAGTAATGTAAAACTTACTGTAAAAGTTAATGAAAAACTAGTAACTAATTAGTTTTATATGGAGTAATTGGTAAAGTAATTGAATTACTCTGGAACGAAATAACTAGTAACTGTAACCAATGGCTAATTTTCAGTAACTTGCACAACACTTATAAGATAAGATTATAATGAGTGATGTTATTTTATGCCATCATGCAACACAGTGATTGGCTGCCCATTATAACTCTACCCACTGTAGGTCCCGCCCCAACATTTCATCCAATGGTAAGCAGATGTCAGACTCACAATCCGGGGCTTGAAAGGGGGCTCGAGCTCCCTTCGGTTCAGCAGCTCCCAGTCGATGGAGCGGAAGAAGGCGTGCCTGGTGACGGCACTCTCCCCCCCGCTGGCCGACACAGAGCCCAGCCGCTGGTCAGGGTTTTTGGTCAGGAGCTGCGGGGACGAGGAGAAGCACTCAAATACCCCCAGAACATTCAAACACAGGAAACGATCCGTCCTAAAACCCAGATTTGTCTTCTCATAGAAAGGTTCACATTTTTAAACTTAGGATGCAAACGTTCACTACTTATCCCATTCAAGTTCACTACACTGAGACATTATTCCTATGCCTAAATACCTACGGCTGCTTTATAGTTCAGGAACAACGTTGGTCGTCCTCATTCTATCCAATGAAAACTGTCATCATTAATAGTTTTAACTTTTCCGTCCGTCCGTCCGTCCGTCCGTCCGTCCACTGGCCAGTGTGATTGCAGGGCACTGACACACCACATCTACACACATGAGATGACACTTAGTCAGTGTACAGAGGCTCCCACACACACAGAGGAGACTCAGACCCCCAGTTGACGATGAATCACAAACCCACCTTTTTGAGGTAAATGAATGTGTGGTCTCTGGCTTTGGTGGTTTGATCTAGCCGCCCTTTCTGGGGGTCACTAGGGGTTAGGGTTAGGGTCTCTGCATGCCTGCTCCACTGCTGACTGCCTGTCTCTCACCCCCATCTCTCCCGTGAGCGTGAGGCTTCTGCTGCAGTAAACCTGACCAGGTCTCCTTTTGGCTGTCCTGTAAAGCGATGCCGCCTGTTTTCTGCCGCCCTTCCGGAAACCGATGCCGCCCATTTGACCCGCTGCTTATGCCAAAAATGCTATTTTCATTCCTCAGAACCAGTTTTGTTAAACCCAGTTTCAGACACTGTCCCCTTCCTCCCCGCCATCACCGTGCCACATGCTACTGGGACGGAGCGTGCTGAGCCCACCAGGAGTCTCTGGCTGTTAGTCGGCAATTCTGTGTCAGCAGTGCCACAAATTACTGGGTCACAGGGTCACATGTCCCTGCACCTCACCCGCTCCTGACAGACACATGCAGCAGTGCATTCTGGGTAAGCTGCCATTGAAAACAATAGTGTGGACAAGTAGCGGCCAATCAAACCAAAAGAAGGACAGGAGTCTACAGAGCAGAATTTAGAATCATCTGGAAGCATCTGGAATCTGGAGCACAAGTGAAATCCACTGCGGCAGTCAGGCTCCTCAGTGTCAATTTCAAGTTTTATTTGCCACATACACAAATATACTCTGTACACATGTGCAGTGAAAGGCTTTTCCACCTGATTCCTGGGGTGTAAGCAATAACCTAAACGAACAAAAATTACATTAAAATAAAAATAAATAAGACTAACAAATAGGAAAAAAAAAGCTATGATGGGTTATAATTAACTTGCTCTAAAACTGCTCTGTCATCCCACTGGCAAAGGCACACGAAAAACATGTGGGATTTAAATATGCAAACAGACCCATGGGCAATGCGGTGAGGGCAGCGTACCCACGACTGCCTCACGAAGGGCAGAGGGACTCGTGGGCAATGCGGTGAGGGCAGCGTACCCACGACTGCCTCACGAAGGGCAGAGGGACTCGTGGGCAATGCGGTGAGGGCAGCGTACCCACGACTGCCTCACGAAGG
>JABJVO010000040.1:936651-953786 GCA_026770805.1 Boulengeromyrus knoepffleri | reverse complement strand
GTGCCTGTTTATCTGTTACAGTGAGTGTAGCTGTGAGTGAGCGCGTGCCTGTTTATCTGTTACAGTGAGTGCAGCTGTGAGTGAGCGCGTGCCTGTTTATCTGTTACAGTGAGTGTAGCTGTGAGTGAGCGTGTGCCTGTTTATCTGGTACAGTGAGTGTAGCTGTGAGTGAGCGTGTGCCTGTTTATCTGTTACAGTGAGTGTAGCTGTGACTGAGCGTGTGCCTGTTTAACTGTTAGAGTGAGTGTAGCTGTGAGTGAGTGAGAGTGTTTATCTGTTACAGTGTCTGTAGCTGTGAGTGAATGTGTGTGTTTATGTTACAGTGGCTGTAGCTGTGAGTGAGTGTGCAGATCAATGTTTGCCAGTGAGTATGTATGCACGCTGTTGGCTGACCTTCAGAGCAGCAGACAGCTGTCCAGCTCCCTACTGTGCTGTGACACCGACCCCAGCTTCCTGCTCTCAGTGCTGTCTGCTTTGTGACACGGCTACAGTGACATCACAGATGACAAAGCACCTCATCAGCTCTGAGACAGCTGCAGTGCACTTCCATAGAATCAGCTGAGATACACCTTTCTTTACCCATCCCAGATTAAGATTATTCAACTAATGTTTTGTCGACAACAGAGACAACCTAGATATCACTTTTTCATACACATAGGAACACCTAGAGAGTACATTATTTAATCTATTTTCTTACATATACTGGAAACTGTATCTCATATCATATTTTCTTCACTGGAAGGGCAGGCATCAGAGATATTTTTCCACCATTACAAGGGCACTTCATCCTGTTTGGTCACTAGGAAGGGCACCTTAAAGGGCACCTCAGAGGGCAGTTCATCCTGTTTGCTCACTCGGAAGGGCACCTTAAAGGGCACCTCAGAGGGCACTTCACCATGTTTGCTCACTTGGAAGGGCACCCCAGAGGACAGTTCATCCTGTTTGCTCACTCAGAAGGGCACCTTAAAGGGCACCTCAGAGGGCAGTTCATCCTGTTTGCTCACTCAGAAGGGCACCTTAAAGGGCACCTCAGAGGGCAGTTCATCCTGTTTGCTCACTCAGAAGGGCACCTCAGAGGGCAGTTCATCCTGTTTGCTCACTCAGAAGGGCACCTCAGAGGGCACCTCAGAGGGCAGTTCATCCTGTTTGCTCACTCAGAAGGGCATACTAGAGGGCACATGAGTTACATCCACCAGAAAGGCACCTAAAGTTTACTCAATTGTAAAGGCATCTTATATAGCACTACATGACATTGGAAAGGCATCTATCAGGATTCCCACACATGGACGGACACCCTATACAGCCTCGCGTCACATTTTAGCCATTGGAAAGGGCCTCCTCTGGGGCACTTAATCAAGTAGGAGGGGCATAGAGGCCCCTTCGTAGCTGCACCCTTTTCCATTGGACGGGTCCTGATAAGGACCACTTAGACCATCGTATGGGCACCTTATGAGGCACCGCATCACATTTACTCCACTATTAAGGGCATTTACTAAGACATTTCTCTATACTCTACATCATTCCACATCGAGGTTTTTTTCAGCCATGGGGCCACCAGGAGGTTCCACCCATGCCCCCCCCCCCCCCAGGACTATGGCACAACATTGTTTTAAGCTAATTCAGTTTCTTGAGTGGCTTTGATAAGATGTTGGTGATTCAAAGAAACCATGGTCAGGAGGACAGAATGATGCACATATGACAGCCAATCACAGGGCATGAAACTAACATGTAGGGAAATGCAAATAAAACTGGTCAAAAGGAATCCTCCCAAGAAAGGGGAGTGAGTCGTAAGTAAATATGAATGTGCACACTGGCCTGAGAAGGCAGCCGGGCCCTGGCGGCTTCAGACAGATACTAATGAATAGGCACCGGCCTCAGTCCCAGAGAGCTGAGCACGGCCTCCTTTGTTTATATTTTTTTTCTGATGACAGACCACGGAGGAATGGTGGTGCTGGAGATGGATGAGATGCTGTCAGGCGCAGGAAGCGACCTTTCTGAGCCCTACCCCCCAGTACTGGCCAGCTGGCCCCGGGGTCCGGGGCCCGCTCTGAGGGCCAGATCAGCCCCCACCCCCTCCGACACTCAATGGCTGCATTCCTGTTGCATGTCACTGTTTCATAGCTCAGATCCCCTTCAGTCCAGCCACAATCCTCAACCAGGACCAAACAGCCCGCAGGCTCCTGCTTATGCACATTTCTGCTCTGCAGACCTTAGGGCTCCCAGAGAAAGATGGTAAATAATCCTGGGTCCACTGGTCGCTCCCTCCAGCTGCCTGTCACCTTCCACTAGTTCACCAGAGAGGCACACAATGTCCTCAGCTTCAAAGAGGACAAATGCTTAAGGGAACCGAAGATTGAGAATGATTAACGTGAGGAGCAACTTTCTCCAGTCACGATGTTTGTGATGAGCGTGACAGCAGGGAGGACAGATGAACTCATCATGCATAAAAGAAACCTCAGGTCTTACTAGGTTTCATTGTGCAGAGCTCGTAATCTCACCAAAATATGTCCAAAGTTTTTGAGAATTGTCTGTGCTATATTTCCTGATTGCTCAATAGCCGTGTCATGCAAAACAGTCGTCTTTTATAACTCTCCAGTTTTCCTGTGCTCAATGGGAAACAATCAAGCTGTTAAGGTGTTCAGTGAAGCTGCTTAGACCTGATTGTTCTGAGACGACTGGGCGCATGGAAAACCCATCAAAGGTTCTTACGAAACACAGGGGACTCCCAGAGAGCCGCCTCAACGGTAACACACACCTCATAAAGCATCTCACTGAAGTCACTTTACACAGCTGACAGCGCAGGTATTCCTTCTCAAGTGTAATTTCATAAGAATGAAAGTTTTTTGTGAAAGACTGAAAAACAGATTTTAAGGCCACTTGAACGTGTTCTGGGAATGTTTACCTCTATGCACCAAGCATAGCTTCCAGTTCCTCTGCACCTTTGAGCAAGACACTTTACTTTCTGTGGAACAAAACTAAAGAAAGTGACTATAACTCCAAAGTGCAATATAAGGTTGCTGACCATAATGGTTGGCAAATATAAAAGTATTAAGCCAAAAATGTTGATATGACTTCCCATGTGCTGTTACAAAGCTGAAGTCACATGTGGTTGTTATACCCAGGACACATGTGGAGGATTATGGGAAATGTTCTGACGCCTGATGGTAGGTGTCGATCCAAAGCACCTTTCCCAGCTGACGCCTTGCCCCCCTGATGTGTAGAAAGCCTGTAGTGTGGTTTCCTGCGTTTGATCCGGATCCCAGGAGACATTCGCAGACTAAACGGCCCCATAGCTGCCCTTTGTCGCCGTGACGATGAAAGATGGCTGCTTGACAACTGCTCCCCACAAAAACCTTGCTCCCCCCACTCTCAATTAGAAGGAGGGACAGGGGCTCAGTATATTGTCCAGATTGACACTTGGTGGTGAACAGTTCATGGCTTTGAGATTGAATCATTTCTTAGCTCAGAGCCAAGAGAAACATCGGCTCGTTTTTGCTTTCATTTTTAGCACCAGGCGCTAAGGATTCTGGCTCCAGTCCTAAACCACAGAAATCATCCTCTTCTTCCTAATTCCAAAGCCCTCATCCTCAGGGAATGCAGAGAATTATTAAAACTGCGATGCCGGTCGAGGGTGGGTTAGGGTTAGGGGGCACTAACGCAAACAGCGGCACTGCCAGCCCAGTCCCTACTGGTCGAGGTTTGTGCTAAAGATGCCTCAGATTTTATTCCTCAGACTCCTGCTCACTCATAACCAAACCATTTTTAAAAAACTTCAGAAATATAAGCAGCATCAAAATCTTTTTCAAAGACCACATAAGCGAGGTCGGTGGAGTCGTGGTAAGCAAGCTCAAATCAACTTTGTCTATAACATGAAACATAGTTAGACAGCAACATCCCTCTGGACAAACAACATGACAAAAAAACAATGACTAGCACAACAGACAATGTTGACAGATAGCACTGTTTTCCAGCTTTTCCTTTTCAGTTTCAAATAGAGAACATTGACCCATCTTATACCATCCGCCAGTGAGTCCCACTACAAACCGCAATACACTGCTTACCGCGCACATCTTATACCATCCAGCAGTGAGTCCCACTACAAACCGCAATACACTGCTTACCGCGCACATCTTATACCATCCGCCAGTGAGTCCCACTACAAACCGCAATACACTGCATACCGCGCACATCTTATACCAGCCGCCAGTGAGTCCCACTACAAACCGCAATACACTGCATACCGCGCACATCTTATACCAGCCGCCAGTGAGTCCCACTACAAACCGCAATACACTGCATACCGCGCACATCTTATACCAGCCGCCAGTGAGTCTCACTACAAACCGCAATATACTGCATACTGCACACATATTTTATATTCTCTATGCAGACACACACAGCTTCTACATTTAAAAGTAAAATACCTTTAAAAACCATTCTTAATGCTTAATAATGCTTACCCGTATATGCCGCTACTATGCAGCCGTATGCAGATTTACAGGACTGCTCTGTGGTCTGGCAGGTAAAGACCAGTATAACCAGTATAATGACCTCAATGACCTGTACTCCTACCGCTCATTCTAGTGCAGTCCGATGGGAGTCACTCAGGGTCTCTTAAACTGCACACATGTGTCCACGTTAAAACGAACAACCAGCAGACACCTCCTAAACTTGAATCTTATGCCAAATCTTATGTTAAAGTAGGAAAAGCTGCTAGGAGCCAATGATGTGGCTGAAAGTCAAGGGGTGAAGATGAGAAAGATGCAGTTAAAGGCGTAGCGTGTGAAACACAGACAGACACTGATGGAGGCAGTGAAAGGAGCCCAGGGGTCACGTGTGAATCGTCACTGGCGAAACCTGCAAGCAGGCAGACAGTGTCCTTTTCTGAGGCCATAGGCCTCTAGGTGCATGAGATATATACCATAGTGGGCTTTCAGACAGCACAAACTCCACAGACAAACTGGGGGCAATTCAGGAACAAAGACTGGAAAAGGATACAGAGTAAGATGGATATTAAAAAGAAAACCAAGAGAAAACAAATCTGAGCACAGAATGGGGGTTTGCTGACAGATGGAGAGCAGATCCAGGCCACATAGCTGTAGCACTTTCTAGAGTGTTTCTGCAGTTTTCAGACAATGTTTACTCTGGTAACAACCTTAATGAAACTCACTCTGCGTTAATCAGCTAATGTGCCCCACCCAATCTCAGTGAGCCATGCAAACAATCCCACCTCACCCAGTAGCCGGACTGGACAGTCAAACTGGAACGCGACTCAGACATGGCTGCTGAGACCGGGCCGGTGCTGGAGGAGCTGCCGTCTGCTGCGGCTTTCAGCTCCGAACTAAAACAGGATCATGCTGTGCTTACATGACGACCTTAAAGTGAGAGTGAATGCAATAAGGCAGGAACAAAGAGCTGTTTGCTGTTCGTCTTAGCAAACCCACCATAAAATCATTGTATGCTTGCTAAGTAGAGTCTAGTGAAGTCATGTGAGCATGGAAGTCCCTCCCACTTTGAACTATGTGTTTATAAACTCAACCAAACACATTCTAAGCAAACATATTCTAACCTAATGCATTCTAACCAAATGGGATGTAAGTAAACATATTCTAACCAAACATATTCTAACCAAACGTATTCTAACCAAATATATTCTAACCAAATGCTTTCTAACCAAATAGGATATAACCAAACATATTCTAACCAAACACATTCTTGATAAGAGCTTATCCGTGAAATCTGGGATAAATACCAGATTAATATTATTAGCCTATTAACTTTGGTCATTTTCCTTATAGTTTGTACTGTTTAATGACTTTTTTATTATTCTTTACTTTTTGATTGTGTTGTTTTATTTGTAATTATGTACCTGTATTTTTGTTGCTAAATTTGCTATAATTATTTTTTATTATTATTGTGCGATTTATTGCTAATAAGTGTCAGACATGTTAATTTAATCTTGGTTCTACTGTGGTATAAATTACATTGATTTTTATTAAAACAAGCCTGTACTGCAGCCTTCACAATGAAATAATACATTATGAAATGAATGTTAGCTTTCAGCAGGTGGGCAGCTAGGCAGGCAGGAAATCCCCTCCCACCACTGGGGGGCGGCAGAGAGACCCAGCAAACCTCTGGGGCACAGTCCTGAAACACCCTATCATGCGGACATCTTGCTGGGCTGTTACAGGGCTGCCTAGATCAGGAGGCAGGCAACTCCTCCCTGCTGGCCTTTACCATGACAACAGCCTGGCTAAACTGTCCATCAGTGAGTCAGTGAGTGAGTCAGTCTGTCTGTCAGTGAGTCAGTCAGTGAGTCAGTCTGTCTGTCAGTGAGTCAGTCTGTCTGTCAGTGAGTCAGTAAGTGAGTCATTCTGTCAGTCAATGAGTCAGTCAGTGAGTCAGTCAGTGAGTCAGTCTGTCTGTCAGTGAGTCAGTCAATGAGTCAGTCAGTGAGTCAGTCAGTCAGTGAGTGAGTCAGTCTGTCTGTCAGTGAGTCAGTCAGTTCGTCTGTCTGTCAGCGAGTCATTCTGTCTGTCAGTGAGTCAGTGAGGCAGTCAGTCAATCAATATGTCTGTGAGTCAGTCAATCAATCTGTCTGTCAATGAGTCAGTCAGTAAGTCAGTCCATCAGTGGTCAGTCAGTGAGTCAATCCGTCAGTCAGTGAGTCAGTCTGTCTGTCAGTGAGGCAGTCAATCTGTCAGTCTGTCAGTCAGTCCATCAGCCAGGCAATGTGTCAAGCAGACAGTCAGTCTGTCAGGGAGTCAGTCCATGAGTTAGTCTGTTAGTCAGTCCGTCCATCCTTCTGTCAGTCAGTCAGTGATAAAGTCAGTCAGTCTGTTAGTCATTCTGTCAATCAGCCAGTATGTCAGTCAATCAGTGTGTAAGTCCATCAGTCAGTCAAAGTCAGTCAGTGAGTCAGTCAGTTACCCAGTCATTCAGCCAATCAGTGAGTCCGTCCGTCAGTCAGCCAGTCTGTCAGTCAGCCCATCTGTTAGTCAGTCAGTCTGTCAGTGAGTCAGTCTGTCAGTCAGTCCACCAGTCAGTCTGTCAGTGGGAGTAACACTGAACAGCCATGGACCTTATGAATGAGCATAACGGGAGTAACATTGGACAACCATGGACCTTATAAGTTAGCATACTGGGAGTAACACTGGACAAGCATGGACCTTATGAGTGAGCGTACCGGGATTAACACTGGACAGCCATGGACCTTATGAATGAGCATACTTGGAGTAACACTGTACAGGCATGGACCTTATGAGTGAGCGCACCAGGAGTAACACTGCATAGGCATGGACCTCATGAATGAGCATACTGGGAGTTACACTGGACAGCCATGGACCTTATGAATGAGCATACCGGGAGTAACACTGGACAGGCATGGACCTTACAGTATGAGTGAGCATACTGAGAGTTACACTGGACAGCCATGGACCTTATGAATGAGCATACTTGGAGTAACACTGGACAGGCATGGACCTTACAGTATGAGTGAGTATACTGGGAGTAACACTGGACAAGCATGGACCTTATGAATGAGCATACCGGGAGTAACACTGGACAGCCATGGACAGTATGTAAAGTTCACTGGCAAGAGAAATCATTTGCATGCACATGTAACTTCTTCAGATTTCAAGACACTGTACAATAGCAAACAAAAAAGTCACACAGCACTATAACACAAAAACAGCAACATAACAATACAAGGACAACAAAAGGTCATGTACTCTGGGAACCAAAAACACCGCAATGCCACATCACTGCCATTAATGGAATATATTTTTGAATCATTTTGAAAGTTTGGTTAACTGTGTTGGATGTGGTGGTTAGCGCGATGATAACATATCATTTTGAGTGTAAAATTATTACAATGGGAAACTACATAATCTATTTTGAGCAACAAGAATAAATCAACTGAAAATCATGGCAAATGATGACAATTGTACAAAATCATTTGCATATATCTACTACAACATTTGGAAACTTGTGTGAAGCGATGAGAAACACAATGCTGAATGAGAGTCAGTTCTCACTCTCTCATTGTCACTGACTGATCATTCTACTTTAGCAAGCTGTTACTGTCCAGCCCACCAGTCTGTTTGGCCAAGTGCTCCTCTGGATACATGCTGATTAGCGGGTTCCATTCATATCACAGTCAGCGCTCAGCCTCCGCATGCTGGCTTCCCCATGCATTTCTATAGCACTACTTCTCTGCATTTCCGTCGCTTCTCTGTCCTCTCGCCACATGGACTAGACCTAGACCAAATCCCCCCATGGCGTCACCGTTCCTATGTCTACAGTGATTAGCTCTTCATGTCGGCTTGCAGCCTAACTCAGCTGCTGCAGTTGGTGTAAAGTCTGGTCGACGTCTGATTCAGTAATGACTCCCAAACCTGGAGATGATTAATCCATCAGACGGGAGAAGGTGCAACCTCTTACAGATGCTCTCCTGCACCCTCAACCCTGAACCTGAGGACATCGCCATCTCCCCGCCACAAACAAATTTCACAGCCCTGCCCAGGACCTGCAACTGCAGATTTCACCACGGTAGTGGGTGCTTTTCAGTACAATCTCTCTCTGGCACATGGCATGTCTGCTCATGCTCAGGAATAACCATGGAAACAGCCCCCAGAATGACCTTCACGAGGGCCAACCTGCCCCGTGGACACAAAACCGGATCTGAGACACCCTGAGACCCATGTTTACCTGCCCTCCATCATTCCCAGCCTTCCCATCACACCCACTGTGGACGTTCTGTTCACCCCCAGTGTCCAAATAAGGAGGAACCCACCCAGAGCACCATGCAGCTGTGGCCAAGAAGGTGCATAACATTTAGCCCTAGAAAAAGGTAGGAGCTAAAGAATAGGAATTAGGACCAAAAGGTTCACTTTTATAACCAAAGACGGAGGTTAAACTGGAGATCTGTTATGTTATATTATATTACATGCAAATTGGTCACAGAAATACTCGACTGTTCACATGGATCTGTGTCATTTTAAGGTAACGTAACAGATGTGTTTGCTCTTGCTCTCGCTCTGCGCTGTGTACAGGCTGACATGACACCACAACCAGCGCTGGGTTTCTCTTCTTTAACGACTGAATTCTGAATTCAAAGACAAGAAAAGAAGCTGAGACAGGGAGGGAGCCAGGTGTACACAGCTCCTCAGCTTGGGAGACGTGGAGGAGACATGGAGGAGATGTGGAGGAGACGTGGAGGAGAGCATAACATGGAAAGTTAAATGATCCGCGCGTGGGACCCTAGCCTCGTCACACCCCCTCACTGCTGTACCCCAGACCCACAAAGAATCACTCTTAACCCTGTTACAGTAACCTGGATGAAGAACATCTCTAAGCACACAGGTAATTCAGCCAGGCACACGGTACTGAATTAGAGCCCCTCAGCCTTTAACCTGTGATAAACACAAACAGACACGGGCCCCTCGGTGTCCTGCCGCCTACGCCCCCCCTGCGTTACTCCAAGCGTTACGTCTGCCCAGCCCAAGCAGTGAGTACAGCTTCACGAATGGGACGGAGCTCTCAGCGAATCACCATTTGCGGGTCCCAGCTTCTGTCAGTGCAAATACCCTCCCGGGAGTGGCAGACAGGCTATGTGTGTGCAGCACAATGCAAATTTGCACAGTGGTAAAAAGACTTCTAAAACTATAGGAACTGAGTATATTATATCGACAGTAGGCCTTCATTAATACACCTTAAAGTCATGTGATAAATAAATACTAATACAATAATATTAGGGTGCTGGCTCTTGGTTAGGGCTCTGTGCTTGTGATCAGAAGGTTGCAGACAGAGCAATTTCACCGTGGGGTCCTTGAGCATGACCTCTAGGCCCCCACTTGCTCCAGGGACCCTGCTCACAGGCCTCCAAGCTTGCTGTCTCCTGTCTGCGTGAGAGGAAAGGCCGAAACAGGAAACATTACAGCAGGCTATGGAGTACATGCATTTGGTGGAGTGCCTGTATTACACACCACAGGACTGTCCCTTTTCCAAAAAGAGATATTGCCCATCACTGCTTCCTTAACAACGGAACAGTACCATTGCTAATTTCTGCACTGTGTGGCCTGCCTCATTGTCATAGCAGCTGTCCAGACCAGAAGGACGAGTCCGCCAAGTTGTTGATCTCGCTGAAACTGGGAGCCATTCCAGCTTCACATGCTGCACTCTACACCTCACAGACAACACCCTATGCTCCACACACTGCACCCTACATCCTACAGACAACACCCTATGCTCCACACACTGCACCCTACATCCTACAGACAACACTCTATGCTCCACACACTGCACCCTACATCCTACAGACAACACTCTATGCTCCACACACTGCACTCTACACCTTACAGCCTACACCCACAATCCTACAAAATGCATTGAGCAACCTCTACCCCACACTACCCCTTACATTCCATGCAAGGTCACTCACAACCTACACCTTTTTTTTTCCTAAAATGCACCCTGCAACTTACACCCTATACCCCTGCAGTGCACATGGTGGTTCATGCACCTGGCCCTCCACCACTTAAACAAGTATCATGGCCCTACATCCACAGCTGGCGGAGTGAGCTGCCCGCTTTGCATGCTACACCCGCAGCTGGTGGAGTGAGCTGCCCGCTTTGCATGCTACATCCGCAGCTGGCGGAGTGAGCTGCCCACACTGCATGCTACACCCACAGCTAGTGGAGTGAGCTGCCAACTTTGCATGCTACACCCTGCACTGGTAATATTCCAACCCTGATATTGCACATTCAAGCCAACTGGAAGCAGTGAGGTTCCAGTTTTCTTGGTGTCCTTAACATTCAGAACAAAGTCTCAATCACCCTGGCTTCACCCCGGCCAGCTCAAGGGTGCCTCCTTAAATAAACACAGGTGGTGGTGGGAGGGGGTGCTCTGTAAATCATCCGCCAGTGTCATTAACGCAGTGAGCAGGCGGCCGCCTAGCCCCACCTGTCCCCAGGCGGGCAGACGTGCAGGCTGGGAAGTGCCCGAGTAAATGAGGCATCGTCAAGCAAGTCAGGCGCACCGGATGCTGAGCCGACGCCCCCTCCCCGGCATGCCGGGGCGCATTGCAGCAGATGCAGCAGGAACGGAGCAGTGAGCTGCCAGTGAAAGTACGACAATCATACAATATGCAGGACTGAGCCATCGGCTGCATTGTAGTCAAATTCCTGCAAAGGTGTGAGTGCTAAGGCTGGGGTTTTGCTGGGACCCAACAGGTTTGGCAAGCTGAAAGCAAACAGATTGTTCAGGTAATTGTTAGCAGTGCGTGCGGCCTGGAGCTACGGCAAGCTGTTTTAAGTATAATTCATTTCTAGAGGATATCACAAATTCTAACTAGTTCAAATGCCATTTTTGATATCAGAAATTCAATTGTAAAGCTGAATAATACCGATTTTATTGAGTTAAAGTCTAATTCTTGATATCAGGAATAGTTACAAACAAATTTCTAATATCAAGAATTTGCATTGTAAATAGTTAGAATTGAATTTGTGACATCCTCTAGAAATGAATTAAAGCTAAAATGGCTCACCATAGCACCAGGCACTGCCATGCCGCACTTGCTGAAACCATAGTTCATCAAAACACTGAGGTACAACTGAAGGCCAGCCCTTCCAGAAGGCTGCGCATCCCCCTCGCAGGTAAATTTGCTTCCTCACACAGCAAACGTTTTCCCAGAATCCTCCAGCTTGAGGCAGAGAAACCCTAGCAGCTCTTTGTTGTCTCCTGATGGGCAGGGTGACGATCCAGCACATGTGGCTGGGTGGACAACGTCCAGGTGTCCCTTGCAGAAGGAGGGGAGAGCAACTGCAGCAAATAGCCTGTGGGGGGCGCACCTAGGTGCTGGCTGCAGAACCAGGCCACATTTGTTAAGTGGCGAGCAGAGATATGGGCTAAGCACTGAACTCCATCGTGGCACAGCCATGGGGAAGGTGCTGACCCTCCAGCATGGTTTTGGACATCGGATAAACGCTCCAAGCCCACTCTGTGGACCAGTATATTTACTCCTCTGGTGATGGATTGAACATGTGTCCTTGGAGTATGTTGGCCATATCAGCATCGTTTTTTATGTGCATGCAATTATTCACATCTCAGGGACTGCGACAGTCAGATAGGTTGGGTTTAGGGTTGGGTAGCGTCTAAGTTTTAATACCGTCATACCTTTTGGACATTATAACGTGGTATTATGCAGCATTTTGATGGTATTTTGAAATTTTGGCGATAAAATTTGCCAAGTGGGGGGGGATGCCCCACCAAATCATAAGCACATTTCACTGAAACATTACTCTGTTACAGGAAACAAACTGGAAAATTTTTATGATTTTTCCTTTTCAAGATGTGCATTAAAAAATCCAAAATTTTGAAAACCTGTTGGATTCTGACACCCCAGGACCAGAGCTGCCTACCCCTGATGTAGAGCGAGCTGTCATATTCAGCATTTTCACAGGAGGTTTCAGGGAGGGGCCACAGTCTTATTGCTACTGCTTGTGAGAGCCCCCCCACCACAGCACATGGCGGTGTGACCAGCAGGCAGTTCTGGGGGTTTCCTGTTACCAGCCAGAGGCAGTGTGGTTTCTCTAGAGGGAGGGGCTGGCAGAGACGGGCAGCAGATGGGGGGGACGCCGAGAGCAGGGGTCCCCTCATTGGCCCTCACGCCGCCCTGCCTAACCCCGCTCGCCACGCAGCCTGCCTGCGGCAGAGTGCGCAGATGCCTTCCCCATATCTGTGTGGATACAGGCTTTCCCACCACCTGGGATTCCCCGGAGCTCGGCGATGAGGCGCGGGGCGGGGCTGAGGGGGCGCACACAGCTGCAGGCCGGGGCGTCCCCAATGGTCCGCGCCTCCTTCTTCTCCCTGAGAGTGCCCGTGGCCTCCCCCAGCCCCCCGGCTCCGCGGCTCCACTCCCAGCGGCTGGGGGATCATCAGGAACCATTTAGCTGCAGGCAGCAGAGCCAGAAGGCATTTAGGCCTGAGGACTGATCACATTACATTATTTATTCGGCCCACAGAGGCTTTCGTGTGAGGTCAGCTACACGGCTTCCTGACTTACACTTTGCCCATTAATATGCCGTTATGTTCTAACGGCACCACGCTACATACCTACGGCAGAGCTATACAACTGGCCACCCACAACACAACCTGCACTGGACCCGCTGCACCACCCACCCTGTCACCACCCTGCCCCCACCGTGTCACCACCACCGCCTCGTCTGAGTCCCACTTGTGGCAAACACGTTGGCGGTTAGCTGTTTCTGGCTAATCCTGGCTCGTGTTGAAAAGACTTTTCTGTTAGTTAAATTTCAAGGAAACCTGAGGACTGGGGGGGGGGTGGAAATGAAAAAAGCATAATGAAATTCCTGCAGCTCACAGCACAACAAGAAACAGACTCTTTAGCGACATTCGAGCTCGGCTTGGTTTTCCAGTTTTTCTGTTTAACCAGTATTGCATATAAGGAACATGGTTTTTGGGACTAAGACAACAGGCAAATCAGGCATCCGCAAGACAGCAAGAGCAAAACAACTGCTGAGCACTTTGATTTATTGCACTGAATAATGCATCTGCTCTCTCTCTCTATCACTCTGATGGCCGCTGCTTTCTCATGATTGACACAGTTAGCCTGGTCAGGGTGTACAAGAGGGATGAAAAGTAAACCACTGCCATTGCTCTCCTCTTGTCCTGAGGGACGTTCCTGCAAGACCCAGCACCACGGCGGGTTTGATGGCGCTCCTCTAGCCAGTGTGGGGGAACTTTTAGCTTGGAAACATTAGTGATATTATCCTGATTGGTGGGGAATGCTGGGATAGCAGCCCCTAGGACAGCCATGCCTGGCAGGTCACTCATGCTCCTCTTGCCTGCTCAGCATCCATGCATTATGACCACAAGGGCGCACTACTCAGAGAGAAAGACCATGTGACTGATCACATGACAAAGTATTACATCAGCTGCACCATGATAATCATCCTGCCTCAGTCACTGGCTTTTTCCAAACCAACAGGAACAGGAGACAAACCAAGCCCATATACTGGAAGTTTGGTGATCTATGGTGAAAGATGCCCTGTGGAATTTATATGATAGTATTAAAGTGGGAATGTTTGCTTACATTTGCATATTTATGGCCTCTCATGTTACAATAAACTAAGCAAAGATCTTATGAAATGATAACAGGATAGCACTCATTCATTCATATACATGATAATGAAATGATAACAAGATAGCACTCATTCATTCATATGCATGATAATGAAATGATAACAGGATAGCACTCATTCATTCATATGCATGATAATGAAATGATAACAGGATAGCACTCATTAATTCATATGCATGATAATTAAATGATAACAGGATAGCACTCATTCATTCATATGCATGATAATGAAATGATAACAGGATAGCACTCATTCATTCATATACACGATAAAGCACATTTCTGACCATCATCCCAGCAACATCTGGCAAGATTTTATTAACTTACATTTTTTACTTTTACCTACAAATGAACTCTGTAAGTTGCCCTTTGTTTATTAAAGGGAGAGATATAAAATCTATTTCCGGCCCTGCAATAAATATTTAACCTCATAAATATATCAGTTGGCAACTAAAGTATTGAACTTAAATTTGGATTCAGGCAGATCTCAATGTTATTTTTACAATTCAAACGTCAATCAAGTCCCAATTAATCTGTTTAATTAAAAAAAATTATTGTCTCTTTTGTCCAAATCAGGTGAAGATGGTACTGTTAGTGAAAACAAACATTGCCTTGTGCCATTAGTTGCTTGCAATTCTAGAAAGTTCCAGGTGAGTCAGGAGTAAGAGAGTCTGCAGCACCAGGCGGCCGTGATGGGTTCCATGCGGACCTCGGAGGAGAACACGGGTGGTGTGATTGCAAACCCAGCATTCAGCTTATTCTCTGTTTTGGAAACATCAAGACGTAAATGAATTCCATTTCTGCTTCATTGGAAAACCCAGTCAGACTGGTTAAACCAGCAACGAGAACTAGAAGACCGAAAGTGTCGGAAACGCTGAGCTGTGTCCCTTTTGCTGTGTTTACGTCCAGACCTTACTGGTGGCAGCATCTCCTTCTGAAGGGCAACCTGACGCCACGTGTGGCACGAGGCCGTGCATGTGTCTGTGACGGACTGCCATCCTCTGCTGTGTACTTCACATTCACGCCAGGCTTAGCAAGACCCTCTACTGTATAAGGCCAGTATGAAACAGGGACTGATGGATACACAGAAGGACAATGGGCATTTATCACAATCCAGCCCAAAATACAAACTGTAAAGTGTTTATGTTGCTTTTACAAATGGATATATAGTGCATTAACTAAAGCAGGTAGACTAAGAATGTAAATGTTATGGGGCAAACCACCGAGCCAGCGTGCCGATATCCTGCCCCCAGCCTCTGCCTAACCCTAAGCCTAACCCTAACCCTAAGCCTAACCCTAACCCTGTCTCTGCCTGGGTCTGGTCTGCACCCAGGGGCTCCCTCTGCTCTCCGGAAGGGCGAGCCTTGGCTCAGCTCTCCCCAGAAAGGTCCCCACATGCTCTAAACAAACTCCCAACTGTCCTGGCTCCCCCACCACGATGCACTCTAGAATATTCCAGGTCATAAAACATCCGTTGCTAGGCTGGAATAGCGTGGGTCAATGTTTTGATCACGCTATGCAATTAATGTGCCTTAGTAATGGCCGTCCGGCTGTGCCAGGTGTCCTAGAAGCTGGTGCAGAGCACCTGCGCATGTGTGGGTTGAGTGCGTGTTTGTATCGAGTGCGTGTGTGTGTCGAGTACGTGTCAAATGCGTGCATGTCAAGTGTGTGTTTGTCGAATGCGTGTGTGTCAAATGTTTGTGTGTCAAGTGCGTGTTTGTGTCGAATGCGTGTGTATGTCAAGTGTGTGTGTGTTCAGTGCGTGTGTGCGTAGAGTGTGTGTGAATGTCGAGCCCGTGTGTGTCGAGTGTGTGTGAATGTCGAGTGCATTTGTGTGTCAGAATTACAAGGAAAATGCCGCCGACTGCATTCCACCTTACAGCCATCCCAAGAGCGAGACGGGTCCTGTCCTCCACGCATCCACGGCCCGGACATGCTTGGCTGACCAGTGCAGTTGGATGGCATGCTTGAATGACAGCTGATGGAGTGTGTGAGACCAAGGGCCTCCAGTGGCGAGAGAGAAGCTATGTGTCCCCATAGGGGGTTCGCAGGAACTTGTCCAAGCCGACTTCAGCAGGTCTCCCACTAACCAGTTTTTAGTTCTTTACTTCAGAGTTTTCATAGCTGGATCTCAGTAAACATTTTTCTCACCATCGCTTCCGAAATTGCTAATGGAGAAACAAACAGCATTAAAAAATAAACCATAATCAACCACAGAATATAATGTGTGTCCAATTACTGGCATTACTTTAGCAGCTGTTTATAGGAAATTCATTGCATTAGGATACTTGGCATCCTGGCACATTACAAAACAGTAATATTTTCTCTCAGTGCTTGCAGTATGAAACAAATACATGGCGTTTACTTACTCATTTTTGGTCCATGTCAGCTGTACCCAGTTTTATCCATGATGCAGCAGCACATGTGACGCACAAACAAGTAATAAAACAAGATTCTGTCAACGTGTGGTGAAGCACACAGGGGATTTAATTTTAGCCAGCAGTGAGTCCATGCGGAGCAGGGCCGCTTCGGCCTTCACAGCTGCTGGGTCTGCTCCACACACCACCCTGCGTGTAAACATGATGGACACAGACAGATAGGCAGCCTGTGGATGAGAACAGCTGGCCGGGCAAAGCCGCAGCAGGCCGGGGGAGGGGGGGCGATTAACGAGAGATAAGCGACAGACGGGCAGCCCGATGGGGCAGGGGGTCATCCGGGGGGTGTCATTGCAGGTACACATAGATGCTCACTGCGACCCAGGTCTGCTTCAGAACAGCGCAGTGGAGACTCCAAGCCGAGCAGTGGCCAGCATCCCCCCCCCCACAACCTCATGGCTCTTATCGTCAAAGGTCAGGGGCGACTGCAGGATTCAATGCTTAGGGGGCTGAAGCTTCAGTAGGGCGGCCACTTTCAATCTGAAGAAATTTCGAAAAATAATTTTTCTGGGGGCTGAGACAGGAAACAGGGCGGCTGC
>JABJVO010000040.1:899019-923175 GCA_026770805.1 Boulengeromyrus knoepffleri | reverse complement strand
CCCATAAGGGAAAAAAACGGATATTTATCATGTTATGGGGACATTATGTCCCCATAAGGATAGGTAAACCCGCTCACTTCCATCTGTGTGGACTGCCCGTTGATTCCCATTGTACTATAAACTGACGTGTTGACCTCAAACCACTAAAATTAATTAAATGAAAGTCAGAAAGATGAAAAACACAAAGGTTTTTTGGCACATGAGGTAAGTAGAAAAGCCATTGGGTATGTATGCGCATATACAGTATGCAGTATGCACATATACAGTATGCACACATACAGTACACACATACAGTATGCATATATACAGTATACAGTATGCACATATACAGTATGCATATATACAGTATGCACACATACAGTATACAGTATGCATACATGCAGTATACAGTATGCACATATACAGTATGCAGTATGCATACATACAGTATACAGTATGCACACATGCAGTTTACAGTATGCACATATATAGTATGCATACATACAGTATACAGTATGCACACATACAGTATGCATACGTACAGTATGCACATATACAGTATGCATACATACAGTATGCACACATGCAGTAAACAGTATGCACATATACAGTATGCACACATACAGTATGCATACATACAGTATACAGTATGCACATATACAGTATGCATACATACAGTATACAGTATGCACACATGCAGTATACAGTATGCACATATACAGTATGCACACCTACAGTATGCATACACACAGTATACAGTATGCACACATACAGTATGCATACATACAGTATACAGTATGCACACATACAGTATATACTGACACTTATGCACATGGAAAATGCCCCCATCACTGCTGCACAGCCTCTTGCATGCTAAGGTCCTCTTCCTCCATCAGAGTCACTATTCCTTTTGCTCGCCTGACTGTTCTGGAGGTTTGGACTGCTCAGCCATGCTGCTCCTCGCCTCTGAAACTCTCTTCCCCAACACATCCATAATTCTGATTCTTATCCTAACCTCAAATCTCGCTTTAAAACAAACCTTTTCAAACCTGACGCTGTGATTCCATTTGGCTGCACTCAAATTCTCTGGCATTTTGCTAATTTATTTATTTATTTTTGTGTTTTAATTTTTCCCTAGATTTGTTTAATAATTGTTACTATGTGTCGTCTTTTTATTGTCTTGATATGTTTTTGATTGCTTGTTTTTGTATGATGTTTGATGTTACTGTCTTTGTAAGGTATCCTTGAGTGCCATGAAATCACCTATTACCATTATTATTATTATTATTATTATTATTATTATTATTATTATTATTATTATTAAAACACAGGGACATGCTACAAAGTAATATATGCATTCCTATCTATTGGCTCCACGACAGAAACTTACAAAATCACACGCATATGCTTTATAACACTCCATAGATGCTGAATCAGTATGAAAGAAGAAAATATTTCACTTTGAAAGTGACTTTATGGCAGGATAATGCCCCTAAAATAAATGTTATGTTTACAAAACAGCTGATTTCAATATGTATTTTAGAACAAATAAACTCCATAAATGGGTGGTCAGGTGGAGGTTGAATGTAAATTGTGTCTGGTACTCTGTAATTGGACGTGTTCTGGGACAGAGGAACACCCAAGGCAATGAACGAAAGCCCTGCCAAGTGCTCTTCAACCTCCTGGCCAACAGAGGTCACTGCAATACACGTCTAGAGTCACTGAAAAAGTTACCGAAAAGAAGCCAGAAATATTGAAGGTAGCCGAATCCTTCTAATTCTAACAGTTTCGGAACCTTCCTCATCGGATTTTACGGTGCTTGAAATCTCTGTAATATGTCCATCGGTGAATTTGATTAAACTCTCGTAGATGAGGAGTTAACCTGATGAACGCGTTTTCATAATAATTATTGATTGAACAGGTCGAGATATTTAGCCTATTTCAATTCACGGATATAAATGAAATATATTTATGTACGTTAGTGAACGGTGATGGGCCTATTATGAATTGAACGTTCACGCTTCAGTCGTGGGAAGGGGTCGCCTTGGCTCGCCCCTGAAATCGGACCTTGTGGAGAGGGGCAACAGCTGGAACCTAACAGAATCCCACTTTGTAACGGCGGGACACAGGCACCGATCTCGGGTGACTATTCAGGAGTCACTTTATTTGAAAACCAGTTGAGCTTGACAGTTTTGGTAACCACGCTGAACGCCACCTGTCTCTTTTCCCTCTTTTATCCTGCCGCCTGCAGAGGGACTCAAACAACATGAACAAACTGCCGCTTTGTTTTAACTAATGTTTTCTTTACTAGTGTATTATATTCCAGATTTAACGACTTTAATAATTGCAGTTGTACTGTTCATCTTTTTTGTTTTTTTTTCTACCACCCAGCTAATCGATAACTTCATAAATTCAGTGTGATATTTTCGAATGAATTAGGTCATTTTTTCCAGGTCTCTGTGTGTTTTATCCCTTCGGATTCTGCAGTCCGCAACAGCCATTAACGTTAATAAATAATGTCAATATTTATAACAATGAAACACACATAGTCCTTGTAGCGCCGGGCCGTATCCAAAATAAAGAATATTTAAACATGTATATCCCAGCTATGCAATTAATGAGAATTGACTTATTATTACTGTTAAAAAACATTTTAATAACATTTCAAACACTTGAAGAGTTTTATTTGCAACAGAAATTAGATGTCAGTGGGACTTCAAAACAATTCTAGTGTTTTGTATTGTTGCTCAATGGCTTCTAACACTCAATTTAATCTCTAATAACAGGCAAGTGATCTCACCCTCTCCAGTGCAGAAAAGCCACACTCTACATCATCTCTGTAGTCTTCTCTGTAAAAGCCAATAGTTATAAACATCAGCCGCTTTAATGGGGGGTAAATAACGCAACAATCTCAAGGACAACCCTTTTAAATCTGACAGGAAATTGTGTTAAATTGATGATACAGTTTCAGGTTTCCTTTAACTCGTTTAATAGTCGTGTGTTGTGGTTCATAATCTTCAACATCCTTGGCAATAGAACCGCTCTTCTTTGTATGACTCCTGTTGCTTTTCGATCAAATTTTACTGGAAGACACACCAACACACGTTTACATTTATGTGCATCAAAAACCGTCGGACAGCTGCATTGTCAAACGCACACACACAACACAATCGAACAGGAATGCATAGTAGATGTATTAAATTGATTATTATCGTACAGAGATAATCACATCTTAATCAGTCTTGCCTTTTCGCATAAAGACTATCCAGACAGTTCAAATCACTCAGGCTCGATAAATCAGCATATTCGTTTAACACATAACTATATTCATCAGTGATGGACAATTACTGTAGTGGCCTTTTCATTTCAACTTGGAGTTGAGTACGAATAAGATGCAACACTTTAAGAAACCGTTACTTCGTGCGCTATACGTGTTTATTGTAGGCCTGTATATCATTCGCTGCCAATTAGCATAAATTTATCATAATAATATATTATTAGCATATATCATCGTACTGTATATTATTAGTTTTATTGTATTTTTTATATTTATCGTTAGCCAGAGTAGCGCACAGTACGGTAGATTTCACCTCTATGATGAAAATCACGTTGTAGCCTACATCTTGAAATAATCAGTTTTCAATGTCGGGATGTTTCTCTGCCTTTCCTGTTTAAAGGCGTGGGCTCTGGGCAGTGTGGCAGAGACATCATCGAGACTTAAGAGAAGTGTATCATACGTCCCAAGCGAGACTGAATTAGAAATGATTAGGAAGCGCGGTAATGGTGATAGTCCATGCGGAAAATGACAGAGAGATAAGGAGTTTTCACGCTGATTTCCAAAACAATTCACGTAGGCCTATATACAGAAAAGCAGTAGTTAACACGAAAATCATCACGGAGAACTTGCATGTATTGCGAGGACATCAAAAACAACCGCGGATTTGTCTCCTTTGTCTATTATTCTCCTCGGATTTCTTGATAACCATGAAAAATTTCCAGATTTTTTCCAGTTAGAAACGTCACATTACATAATGTCATGTTTCTATATTAAATAGTTTTATTTCTTTAATCGATTTAATTATTTAAAGAGATCATTTTAGTTTTGTTGTTTGGAAATACACCTTAGTTTGAACGTGATGATGATGATGCTTAAGACTGGTATACTTCTTAGTAGTAACCCTATACAAGTAAATTATTTTCAACGTGTCTTTGGCCAGACAGCCAAAATGTGTCTTTGAGTGTTTGTGCCTACAATATTACGATATTGACTTTCGTCGTCGCATTTCTTGCAGTACGTGTAGGGCATCTATTTAAAAACCACACCGAAACCACCAGGAGAGTTTGAGGTGCTGCCATTTCATCGTGGGCTGTGCTGGACGGCATGCAGTCACGCGCAGCTTCCTGTTGTGATCCAATACGGCGAAAACGTTTGTTTTCACAAGTGTCTGGCGACGGCCAAACTGATGGGAATTTTGCTTTATATTACTCCAATGGAGAGCTAAGCGGGTATTCATCTGCTACCAAAGGCAAATTAAATGATTATTTGTAAGACATGAAAATACATGCAGAAAGAAATGTATCCATATGAGCAAAGACAAATTTAAGGCCAAAGCAAGTCTTGAAAATGGACAGTCCATTTTAAATTAAATTACAAAGGGGCGCTCCATTCCGGGTGAGTAACTGTGTGCGTCGCGTTGCCCCGGTGTCATGTTGCAGATCTGAACGAGGATAAAGAAACGTGATATATTCTTTAAAGGAGCGGCTGCAGGGTGGCGAGGACCTCGCAAAACACAGAACTCGTTTACTAATGGACCGGTTTTATGTTTCACTGTACAGAGACGCTGAGGGAAAAAAAGGAAAAAAACACTCATCTGTTAAAGGAATAATGTACAAATCCTGTAACCGCTATTTACTCGATAATTCTTCTGAGTAATTCGCCCAGTCTGCTATCTTAAGAACGGGAAGTTAAGATGGGGACCATGTTTGGTCCCATAATCATTTATTGTTTTCCATCAATTTTTTCTTTTCCGATCTGTGGACCACACAAGGATATCCCTCCTTGCCGAATGCGGTACAGTAAACCTGTTTACCATTAGACTACATACTAGCGGGCGTTTTGACAGCTTGGTTCGGGTGTATTTTCCCTAGGTATGTTTGGGGAATCTGGCCAAACACAATCCACTAAAGATTTTAGTAAACCATAAAAACCAGCACACATTGTAGTGGCTGGATAAATTATATTGCTGATGTCAGACGCATTGTACGAAGGTGTAATATGTCCCGACGGTGGTTCAGGGAGTTTGGATGGAAGGCGAATGAAAGTCACGTTGTTGAAAAACACGGCCTGTAGTCGGAGTTAGTAGCCTGTAAATCGGCATAATGCGACACACACAACCAAAATACACTACGTAAAGAGTCACTGCCGACTACTACAAGATATATAGTCATGCTTCTATTAAACGAATCGATCGCTGAAAGAAATATGCAGTTTCACACACGTTTAACCAGTAATTGGTATAGTATAAAGCATACACAACGCAAAATGGAATATTTATACACAACCCCCATCGTATATATAACGAAAGTTGCTTATTTACTTGTGTTTAATGATGATCATAACCAGCTGTCCACTATTAGTATTCCCACACATAGCCTAATGAAATCAAATCAAAATATGTTCGGCTTTACGACAGAAAACAGGAAGAGACCCAGAAGACTACTCGGTGGTATAGTAGTAACAGATTTTATGCGGTTTTTTGGAATTCCGCAACATGATAAATTACGGTTTAAACGTATATTTGTTATTGATTGGAATGCTGTTCAATTCGATAAAAACAAATTATATTCATGTTCGGCAACATACGTTTTGTTAATGACAAAAAGCTATTTTACTGTCAACCATAAAGTGACTTTATCAACATCTGCAAAAGTCAAGGATAGTCTTGACTGTGCATTTGATCAGTACACTGCAATAGTATCCGTTTCTGAAATGATAAATAATTACTTTTAATAATTATAATAACGCTCAGAACAAGCTGATTTGAATGGAAACAAACGACTTTCAAGGTCTGTAATAATTGATTATTGAAGTCCCCTATTCCCTTAGGTAACGGCGACGCAGCGGCTCCGGTTTCAAACCAAGGGAGCAAACGGAGCCGTCAACCTCGTTTTGTCCTGCTGCGCTCGTATAGGCCAGCCAGGGAGCCAATCAGCGCTGCGCCCTGCGCCCTTTAAGCCACACCGGATTCGCACAGGAGCAAACTGTCCCAACTATCTACATCCCAAAACTATTGCACATCTCAGCCGTGGAGTTCGCCGTCACGATTTGCGTGCAAATTTGTTGAGGAACACGTCATTTTACTTTATACTGAGAAAATTCTGCAGGGTAACCAGTCCAACATTTTAAGGGTATTTATTTTTGTGCGGGGATAAATCTCCCCTCTTTCCCAACATCATGTCAATGTTGCCTTCTTTTGGGTTTACCCAGGAGCAAGTGGCGTGCGTTTGCGAGGTGCTGCAACAAGGTGGGAACCTAGAGAGACTGGGACGCTTCCTCTGGTCTCTCCCGGCCTGTGATCATCTGCACAAGAACGAGAGCGTCCTCAAAGCTAAGGCCGTAGTGGCTTTTCACCGGGGGAACTTCAGGGAGCTGTACAAGATCCTCGAAAGCCACCAGTTCTCGCCGCACAACCACCCGAAACTGCAGCAGTTATGGCTAAAAGCGCACTACGTGGAAGCGGAGAAGCTGAGGGGCAGACCGCTGGGCGCGGTGGGGAAGTACAGGGTCCGCAGAAAATTCCCACTGCCCCGTACCATCTGGGACGGCGAGGAAACCAGTTACTGCTTTAAGGAGAAGTCTCGGGGAGTTCTCCGGGAATGGTACACCCACAACCCGTATCCCTCCCCCAGGGAGAAGAGAGAGTTGGCCGAAGCCACGGGACTAACCACCACCCAAGTTAGCAACTGGTTTAAAAACCGAAGGCAGAGGGATCGAGCCGCCGAAGCCAAAGAGAGGTAGCGACACCATTCCTGCGCGTGTAGCTCGTGAAACGCCACAGAACGTGTTTCTGCTGTTATCAGTATCGTGCTTAAAACCGGCAGTATTTTCAGTTACCGATGTTTTAATGTGAAATAGCATTTCAAATTTAAAAAAAATATAAGGTGACTGTAAATCCCAAGCAACTATATAAAGTTAATTACAACATTAAGTCGAGATGTTAATGGAGCGGTGCAATGTTTCGCAAATGTTGAAGTAAACACACCAAATATAGTTATAAGTTATAGAAAGTGCAAGGTAGATTTCTAAACAGGCCTATTTAATTATACAGATCTGTTGTCGTTCCAAAACCAATTCCTTTACATTTTGCGTGAAGAAAAAAAAACATTTTTATTGTTAGCATGACTCAACAAAAAAGTGCAGCCTGTTCCATTGTGGAATCTTAAAAAATGTCATATCACATATGAATATCCCAGCAGATGTGTCAGCGTTGCCTGTAAAATTCGAATTTATCTGCTAACAGCTTGTGATTTCTGTACAGCTAATATACAGAGGAATATATATATATAGTGATTAAATTATTATTGTCGTTCTAACAAATTTTAGTTTTATTGTTATTGTTTCTAATAACGATTACATACACATACAAACAGATCTGTTTCATATAAACCATATTTTAATTTTTTTATACGGTAATCCTGAAAGTCTTTTGGCTAATTTTAATGTTTCACCTTACAGAGAAAACAACGAAAACAACTCCGGCAACAACAAACAGAACCAGTTATCCCCTCTGGACGGCGGCAAGTCCCTGATGTCCAGTTCGGAAGACGAGTTCTCACCCCCGCAGAGCCCGGACCAGAACAACGTGCTTCTGCTGCAGGGAAACATGAGCCACCCCGGCGCTTCCCCTTACCAGCTAGCCGGCCTCAGCGCCGCACACTCCGTACACGGCATCCCGGGACACGCGCACCAGCTTCAAGATTCATTACTGGGACCGTTAACTTCCAGCCTTGTGGATCTCGGTTCATAAACAAATGTCAAGGCTTTATTCCTCTTTTTATATTAAAACATAGACTAAGTCCAAAACTGTATATGATGTGGGCGGAAAGCTGATAAACTTTTATCCCCCCACTTTTAGATATTAGCCGAAATGTGACATAATACTAGACAGGGGACGCGACTTCTGATGGAATATAAACAAAGAAATATGGATGAACCATCTTCTTGGTGAAAATGGACAACAACCTCTCAATCCTACACACATATATATATAAGAGCCCGATCCCATCCCATTACCATGACAAGACTAAGCTAACTAAATTTGCGTGCTTTGTTGTATAAATACGCATAAAGTTGAAAGTAATTAACCGCTTTAATTTTAATGAAAGCCCCAACTTACACCGGGCAGTTCATTTTTATGAGAATTAAAACGCGCGTGCCATGCAGTGGCCTTTGTTTTATTTCGGTTGTGATTGTTTTTCTTCTTCTTTTGGAGACACTGGGGAAAAGTCTCATGATCTACAATCCATGATGTTCACATTCTGTGGGACAAAAACGGCTCCGAGGTAGTTTACAATAAACAAGAGAGAAGAAAGATACATTCCTACTCTTGTTGTTTTTTTCCACGTCCCTTAGGAATTACATTGTTTTGTCGAATTATTCAATACTTTGATTACATATGAATAGTGATAGTAATATCGACGGAATACAGGTTATAGCGCTTATAGATACATAACCGGCCTCCTCAAGACGATCCCGATAAAATTTCACCAATGTACCAGAAAAATACAACAAACATAATAAATGTTCTATCTTCTTAGTTTTAAAAGCAAGGTAGGGTGTTCGAGCATTATGATAAGATTAACTAGGCCTATATCGGATTATAAAAAAGCAAAATAACTGTTTTTAGTGATGATTGTCAATATAATTCTGTCAAGGTGAGGTAGGCCTATAATGTAAGACAGGGGGGAAAAACGTTTTTAAGCCAAGGTAAAAAAAAAATAATTGTTATTTAGATAGATAGATAGATAATAACACAATAAATAAATGTAATGGTAATAATGAAAGTGTGATTACACATTAACATTATTATACATGAAAATCATGCATACGCATAGGCTAACAGCAGCTCGACAACCTGAGGAAACGCGGCAGGCTTAAGTACAAATTGCGTTGTTAAATGCTGGGTGCATTTCGCCCGAGGCCATGTAATGAGCGCGGGAACCACGGCGTGTGTTTGAGGCGCGATACACCCCTGCGCTTCTCTGCTTTTATTTACTTTGCATTATTTCCATGTTTTGTTTGTCAGTTCTGGGCCACAGTCAAACGAAACCTTCAGCAGAAAGCGCACTCAAGTGGGTTCATATGTAAATCAATTATAAAATTACGCGAACGGTAGTTAAATTACGCGCTAATGTAGTCAGTAATATCCGTTTCGTGCACAATGTATTTTCTCATAAACTACATGATGTTACATGATGCAGAAAACAAAAGTTGCAGACTGAATACTACGTAGTACGGACCGTGAAAACATCAAGAAAAGGCCGTGTCTAAGGAAAGGTGCACAAATTAATGTGAAATGTTTTGGCAGTTATGCATTTTATAATACACAACAAAAACGAAAAGAATCTGTAATTACCAGCGCGAACTGTTTATCGTTAAACAGCCATCAACATACAGTGTGACGAATGTAACATTAATAAACGTATTAAATGCATAGTTTCTGCTGCCAAGTGAGGGTACAATGAGGCTACTAATGCTGTCTCGTAAGCCTTAGGATCCATTACATTGGTCTAAGAGGCTTAAATCATTTGTAATAAAAGAATGTTTCGCCTTGTTTACGCCTAATATTGGAGGTCAGACGGGATAGACGGAAGGTGTGTGTGTGTGTGCGTGCGGGGGTGGTCCACAATGTAATCCTGATTACAATATAGCCTACAGATATGATCTTATTTCTTCCCTTGATGTAAGGGGACTGGAGGAAGAATCAAGGTAACTGCGGTTACCGGACATCACCAGTGATATCCTGCCTTTCGTACCGGGTAGCCGGAGTTTGTGTTCATATGGCCGAAATAACAGGACTTCGGTGCAAATAAAGGCACGAATCTGGGTACATAGATTAACATATAGCCGTGTTAACTGGTAACATAGGGCGCTCGCAGAAAAAAAAGCAGTACGGTATTGATACAGACTACGGAGAAGTTTCGAAGAAGTGACACTTCATAGCGGTTATTTTATTACTTATTAATCTAACAATTTTGCATTTTGTTTAAAGAGGTAGGCTACTATACCAGCAGCGACTTTTCCCCAGTGTGCAATATTGCTATTGCTGAAGATAGAAGCCAGACCTTACAGCTCACACAACGACCTCAATAGAGGGCGCTGTAAAGTGAATGTTTGTATGTTATTGTCCGGACGTCACAAATACTCTAGACGGGCTCAGTTTTACCACGGATTTGGAAAATATCACTATTTTTTCATTATTATGCTGATGTTTTTGTTCTTGAATATTGGTAACATATTTATGTGGATAAACTCAAGATAGAAGCACTGAATATTGACAGGTTATTGTATTGAAAATGGTTAATTCTTGCTTTGTTGTAGTTTTCATTTTTGGAGACTAAAAACTGTTAGGAACGTTCACCTATATAAACACTGAAGACCTATTGTTTGTTTGTTTGTTTTGCTTTTGACTATCTTTGCCACATGATTTTTGATTACAGCACAAAATTGCAATAAATGTAGCTTTAAATATGTAACATCAGCTGACAATGTTTACATCGTCGCGAATTTATACACACACACACACTCACACACACACACACACACACACACACACACACACATATATATATATATATATATATATATATATATATACACACACACACACACACACACACAGGCTATATACTATATAATGTATTTCCCCCCAGCAGGATAATACATCTACCCATCTTCCAGAACTGCCAATTACGTCTGAGAAACCTCCAGCTTGGATTACTTTGCTTAATTAATATATTTGCCAAACAGTTCAGGTCGTTGGCACTACAAGCTATGGGTGAATTCAAGCAAGGTAATCCGTATTAGTTCGGGGAAATTTATGACTGCAATTATTATTATTATTATTATTATTATTATTATTATTATTATTATTATTATTGAAACACACATTCAATGCGTTATGAAATAATATAAACTTAATTAATAAGAAACAAAACTAGATATATGATCCCTATCTGTAGGTTAAAGGAGACTGACAGTAACAGAAGCTGTTACGTTGCTAAAACTCTAATCTTCCTGTCCTGTTTGGTCATTTTTTCCTGTTTTGGGAAACATTAAACAGACTCCAGTGTCGCGTCATTCATAGATTTCACGTGCAGAGGACGTGCCTTACACCGGCGACCTCCATCCAGATGTCAGTAAAGTCTCACTTTTGACAAAATGGTGAATAAAATAGTCATACTGGAAGAGAAAAACAAGCACTTCTGTCATGTGCTGTTGTTCTCTGCTGACCCTTAATGACTTTTTCCGTAATAATATAAAATCTCTGCATTTTCCATCAATGGCACAAACAATTCTGCTTTGTTTGGCTGTGGCAAAACATAGCCTATTAAAAGTAAATTTTAAGTTATCCATAATTTAAAAAGAGTGATGTATATGTTTTATATATAAAACACCAATGACTGTGTTTTGTGGTTTTTACAACAATAGCGTTCTGGAAAGTAATTATCCAAACAATTAAAACGCCTTCATTGGACGTGTTCTTTCCTACCAGCCGGCCGTTTCAGATTAGCCTGTCAGTGTAGAAGATCATGGAATAGCCGTGGCGTCAGGGTAAAAACACACCATGCATTTTCCATAGGCGCAGCACCATACACGTCGTTTTCTCAAGTATTTACATTTCACGGTCAGCTGATATCGCGCTATACAATTACATTACTTCTCATAAGCAGTAATTTCATATTTGTCTCTTGTGGTTATTTCAAGTTCGTAAACTTCACAAAAGTGCTGACATCTTACAGTATGTTAAAAATCTCCGTATAGTGACTGAATGTAGCGTGCAAATGGTGTCGGGTGCTTAAATAATTGCGATGCGAGCTATAGGCACCGCGTCATGCTGATGAATGTCATTTCAGCCGTGCCGCCACATACACAGACGCTGTAAATTACTCTCAGGCAGCAGCCATTGAACCAGGTCGCCATCCGACTCCACAGTACATGAAAAAATTCCGGTGGCGGCACAGGATGCCGTGAGAAAGTCGGCTGAACTTTTTCAGAAACGTTTTCATAACCACGGATTTGTTAGAATTTTTTTTAGACGGTCACTTCACTGAGGTGAAACCATGTTGACAGAAGCTACAAACCCAGACCAAGATTCTGTTTCTACCAACCAGTTGAGTTCTCTGTGACTGTGACTCTTTATACTCAACTGGTTGGTAGAAACAAAATATTGGTCTGGATTTGTAGCTTCTGGACCTGAAATGCCCAACAATGCATATCGACTAATGGCAACACAAGGTGCTAATCCATGGTAAGAGTTGGAATTGTGTGACCAATGGCACAATTGTGTGAACTGAGTGGTCATGTGACCGATGGCACATAGCCGATGAGCCGTACCTGAAACCCCAAATGCTGCCCCATGGATTCTGAGCTCCCAGCTGACCCTATGGTCTGTCCCCAGCAGGGGTGTCCCCAGGGCTCTTTTGGGGGGGGGGGGCGGGGGTGTCAGCCAAATACAACTACACTAACTGCTTGAAATAATGTGTCGTTCATCGTCATTAAAGTCAATCCCTCCTATTATAGGTTTGACCCCATTATATAAATCTCTAGTGACACTCCTGGTCCCCAAACAATTTGCTCACCTTGTACAACATGGATTCTGTAGCAGACTCCCAACTGAGAAATAACTAAGGGTCTAAGGGAGAGAGTAGCAGCCCAAGCAGAAAGCGGAACAGGAACCACAGAAAAGTGCCTCACTGGCCTGGGAACTAGCAGCAAAGGGACCCCTGATGAAGAAGGAAGGGGCTGAAACTCACAAGCAAGCTGTGGACACATGTGGACACATCCCCCCTGTGTGGACACATCCTATGTGGACACATCCTATGTGGACACCCCCCCCTGTGTGAACACATCCTATGTGGACACATCCCCCCTGTGTGGACACATCCTATGTGGACACATCCCCCTGTGTGGACACATCCTATGTGGACACATCCCCCTGTGTGGAAACATCCTATGTGGACACCCCCTATGTGGACACATCCTATGTGGACACATCCCCCCGTGTGGACACATCTTATGTGGACACATCCCCCCTGTGTGGACACATCCTATGTGGACACATCCTATGTGGACACCTCCTGTGTGGACACCCACTGTTCTTCTCCTGCATTTCTGAGATCAGTTATTTAATGGAGCCAGCAAACCAAGCCCACTGAAGTTAATGATGCATTAAAAATGTTTTTTATAGTCTAATGAGTTACAAAGCCACTGACGAGATGGAAGGGAGTGTCATGGATACTGATGTGGACCACAGTGTGGGGGCTCCATCACTGACCTCCCGTGAAACATCCTCCCAAATGCAAAGTCTCCATGGTCATTATACTGTTTGTCTAACTGATGAATGAAATGTGTCTTTGTCATTTTCACAAGTATGAGTGCTGATACACTGGAATGCCTCTCTTCATTTACCACATCTTGTCTTCCATGAGACAAACACACACTCATATGCAGGTGAGAGCAAGCTTTGGGGGGGGGGGGGGGCAGAGCACAAGGTCAGCCAGTGTGCAGCACCCACAGAGCTGGGGGCTAAGGGCCATGCTCAAGAGCCCAAAGACGTGTGACTATTCTGCCAAGCAACCAGAACCAGCACCTTCTGAGCCCAGCTACAAAGGGGCAGCCCACTGAGCCGCATGCTGCTAAATGAGGCCAATGTGTTTCTACATTGTTAATGAATGAATGTAATCAGTCCAGCGACAGCACAGTATATAGGCACCAAAATAAAACTGCGAATCCTCCTAGGATGTTTAAGTATCACTGGAGCCGCCCTGGATCATATTAGTGGAGTATTTTCATCACTTGCTTCAATGTAGCGCCTTTAGCTCTGCTGTAGGATTGACACTTCCGTTCCGCAGGAGACCATGTTATCCTGGTGGTTGTAACGTGTGATGAATCAGAAAGTTTGTTGCCATTCAGTGGTTTGATCAGTTTTGGGGAATTTTCAGCAGCGAGCAGAGAGGCAGTCTGTCATTGTTCTCCTGGCAGAGCCCCGCCATCGATACCTGAGCCAGACACGCCGGGACAAAGACCCATGATTCACAGCAGAATGTTGGCGTGACATTTGAGCCCTTCGACTATGGGCTGTAACCTGAACGCGACGGCCTTAGGCTGCTGGAACCTTCCGACGCCTGAACGCTCTGCGCCTTGTTGAGTAGAAAAGTGTGATAGTGCCACAGGATGCATCAGTGCTGGAGAGGTCATTACACAGACATGCACCCCAGCTCTCTGGGCCAGTGTCCTGCAGGCCCGGGGATGAACACTGTGGTCAGTTCTCTTGGGACAATTTCTGATGAATTAAACTTATGAATACCCTCAAGACTGGAGAGTCCAATGGTGCAGCCTAACCCTAAGAAAGCAGCGTTAGCTTTTAATAAAATGACCTGGAGGACCTAAGAAAAGCCAGCCATTGGTTAACAGGTAACCAGAGAAAGCAGCGCCATTGGATGAGATAAAAGCTGAAGCTGCTCAGAAGGCACATCGTTGCCTTCGGAATGTCAGTGAGCTCCGTCAGGACACTGACGTGCCAGTTGAAGCTGCGGGGATATGGCCCTGCGTCTGTAAACAAAGAAGAAACTAAAAGAGTAACATGAGTCTTGTGATGCAGAAAAAAACCCGCCAGACGGACAGAGCATAGCGCCGAGGTGCCAGGTCAGGTAACCCGGCCCTGCTGCCCTGCGGCTCTGCTGCCCTGCGGCTCTGCTGCACTGGAAGAGAAACTCCTCGGAATCTGGGAAGGCACCCGGAACCCGGAAAGGAGATATCCCCGCTACAGTATCCACAGGATGCAGAGGCTGTTTGTGAGTTAAGCTGCAGGAATTCTGATGGGCGGTTTTACCAGAGCTCTCATACATCAGTTACCAGAATAAGTCTCATTCTCCTGTACGACAATATTTGTACTTGAATATTTCTACCACTAACCCTGTTCCCTGAAAGCCAAGGCTGACATGCATACAGACACATATAAATGTCACATGTACATAATGGTGCCGTAACGCTTTACAGTAACTGCACCTTCATACATAGGACATTCAGAAGCAGCAGGTAAGTACTGTATAGACTAACATCCTGTCATACCTGCCTGCTTTAATATGCATTCATGACAAACATATGATTATACCATCATAAAATGTCTGTTATTGATGTATATTAAAGCTGTTGAAGTATGTAAAGTGTTACCAAATTTTACATTAAACGCACAAAACAAGGATCTTTACTGGCACAGTGACCTTCACCTGACCACACTCTATTGATTATAAGTGATAGTCCACAAAAAGGCCATTGATTATACCGCAAGGTTTCCTGTTTCATTGGCCAAGCTAAAGGGCACTATGAGGGCTGCCTTCCCTGATCATGCAGTGCAGAGAGCACTGTGACGGCTGCCTACCCTGATCTTGCAGTGCAGAGAGCACTGTGAAGGCTGCCTTCCCTGATCATGCAATGCAGAGAGCACTGTGACGACTGCCTACCCTGATCATGCAGTGCAGAGAGCACTGTGACGGCTTCCTACCCTGATCATGCAGTGCAGAAAGCACTGTGACGGCTGCCTACCCTGATTATGCAGTGCAGAGAGCACAGTGACGGCTGCCTACCCTCATCATGCAGTGCAGAGAGCACTGTGACGGCTGCCTACCCTCATCATGCAGTGCAGAGAGCACTGAGAGGGTTTCCTCTAAACAAAGGCTCGGAGTCACTGGCAATCATCAGGCTCTCTCATTAAGTATGAGACCACATGGAAATATGCTGCTTCTGACTTAAAAGTGGCTGTCAGCTGGGGTGGGTGTGAACACCCCAGGGAGGGACAGTGCCAGCTGATTATCCCCTTTCTTCATCTGGTTACCAGGGATATAAGACTAGTTTCTGATGTTTGGTCCTCGGTCCACAGACCTCGAGCCCCAAGCACCATCTCACACCATGTTGTGGCCCCTCTCAAGGCCCAACTGCTCACATCCATCGCCAGCCCATTAGTCTGGGTGCCGTCTATCCTGGAAATGGTCTTACAAATGCTATGAATACTTTTATCCTGATGCACATGTTGTATCTGGACTCCAGTGTGCTGGGTGATTATGATTAGATGCGATGGCTGATTGGCTGATCGCTTGTGTCCCAGATCAGACGCGATGGCTGATTGGTTAATCATTCATGTCCCAGATCGGACGCAATGTCTGATTGGCTGATCGCTCATGTCCCAGATCAGACACAATGGCTGATTGGCTGATCACTCATGTCCCAGATCAGATGCGATAGCTGATTGGCTGATCGCTCATGTCCCAGATCTGATATCACATTGACTAGTCTCAGATATTATATCGTATTGGTTGGTCCAGATGGATACGTGAGCCGTCAGTAAAATGTCGCATGGGGTCCCTAGGAGCCGCGTTTGACTGGGGCCGAGCAGGCAGGACTAATGAAGGGTTAAGCTGCGCTATCCCAGAAGCCTCAGCAGCCGGAGCAGGCGGCCACAACAAAAGGCGCTGCGGAGGAGCCACGCCGTCGATCTCTCGCTGGTTTCCCACGGGCACCGCGGGGGGGCATGGATAGTGGGCAGCTCTCCCAGGCCGAGCCACTGAGAGCCACGCTTGTTCAGCCACGGCAGAGTGACAGACGCTGAAACCTGAGCCCCTCTCCACAACCCCCCCCCAACCCCCCCCCCGTGGCCAATGCACGTAGGAAACCTGGATGCTCCCTCAGACGCTGCAGGAAATGAAAGCAGTAACACGATCCGCACCCTCCGCTCCTCCCCACGCCGAGACAAAGCCAGCAGGAATCCATCCCGGAGATGATGGAGGGAGCAGCGAAGGAGAGGACAGAGGGTGGGGGTAGGACAGACTTGAAAAAAAGAGATGACAGAGAGAAAGGAAGACAATGAAATGTGCAAAAAAGAAGAGTGAGCAGCAATGGGAAAAGCAGCATCAGGCCAGGCCACAGGCTGAGGGGCATAATCACGCTGTAAGAGCAGCATCAGGCCAGGCCACAGGCTGAGGGGCATAATCACGCTGTAAGAGCAGCATTACCTGGATTAAACACGGCGGCCTGGATGAATAATGGAGGGATCATTATTACATACATAATGCATGAAGGGCCAATCTGGGTGCCTGAATATACACATCAATGTAAATTTGCCCATAAAGTAATGAAAATGACAGCATTTCCTTTTACTGTAGGTGTGATATGTTTCCAGTCACAGTTCATTGTGACCATTTCCAATTATTATCTAGGGTAACATTTTAAAATTTGTCATGATGAGTTGTGGTGCTTAAGCTTACATGAAAATGCAGCCTTATACCCCAACCCAGCCGTAACCTTAACCAAGTACCCAAACAAAATACCAGACTTTTAGTACTTTTAGATTGCATTATTTTTGATTGCATTCACAGATCTTTGTGGGGACCTGAAAAACGGTCCCCACCATGTCAAAATCACATTTTATCACTTTTATCACTAATTTAAACATAATCCACACACGCACACACACAGGCCCTAACCCGTCACCATTGAGTGAGTTGTTCATCAGCCCGGCATCTTCTCTGCTGTGGCTTTTTCCTGTTTTTTTCCTCTGCTGATGGAATCTCACTGGATTGAAGCCAGACCTCAGCCCTCGCTGCCATCAGGTACCATTAGCATATGAAGCTTTGTGGAAAGCTGGCGTCCCTATAAAGCGCCTGGGATCCTTCCTGCTGCCCCTCCACAGCACCTGGGATCCTTCCTGCCGCTCCTCCTCAACACCTGGGAGCCTCCTTGCTGCTCCTTCTCAGCACCTGAAACCCCCTCTGGCTGTGACCTCAGGCCTGCTGGAGCTCAAGAGACCAGAACACGGTGCTCCCTTCATCCGAAGGAGCCTCCGGTTTCTTTAACCCACCAGTGCCCCCTAGCTGCCAGCTTTCTTCCTGGCTCCAGTTGGCCCCCTCACGCTCCTGAAGTACGAGCAGGATGTCAGCAATGCTGCCCCATGTAAAGAGGCTCTGAATGAACACTGTCGCCGCCCTATAGTACTTTATGGAGGGGGGATTGAAACCTATAGTCTGCTTCTAAAACCTGAAAAAGCATTACAGCAAAGTGTGCAATGGTAGGAATGGAGAGTTACTGTCTATGGTATGATGAGTGAAACATAACACTATAGGGGAACGAGGAAGGAGCTCCTCATGCTCGTTTGTGAGGGGTGCGTATATACAATACAATATAGCACAATACATACACACATACACAAATTCATATATAATGGCAGCCTTGTGTAAGAGGAGTGCATGTTATAGTAAGCTGTAAAAGGAAATAAGAAGTGAATGCTACAGTGCAACATATTAGGGAGTGAGCTGAAGGCTACCATGCAGTCTGGTGTAGACGGGCAGCCATTATCACTAGAGCAGAGCGCAGCGGTGGCAGAGTGCCGGCTGACCTGCAGCAACACCATACGGAGTGGCTGCTTGGCTTCACAAAGGCCTGGTGAGCGTCTCGCCGCCCCCCTGCGGAAACAAGGGCCAACCCATCATCTCCAGTGGGATTAGAGAGTGACAGGGTGCTGCTTCAGTTACAGCTTAATACACGGCCATGTTCCCATCTCCTTCCTAAGGGCCCTTAAAGCCTGTGACCAGCCACAGGAATGAAGTCTCCGCCCCCATGTTATGGGGCATACAGTGATGTAATGACTGCCAGCCAAGCAGACAGAGCTGGGAGAGCCAGTGGGCGTTCGTCGCTTTGACCAGATTCCGTTCTCAAAACAAACCACAAAGGAAATATCGACCTGGGACTGAGCATGAAGGGAGGTGGGAACTATAGCCTCCGCTGGACAAAAGAATATTCCAGATGTTCTGCCTGTGTCATTTGTGTGCATGCCTGTGAGTGCGTAGGTGTGTGCTCATGGAAGTGTAAGAATCTGCATGTATGAGTGTGACTGCAACTATGTGTCCATATGTGTGTGTGAGAGTGTGTGTGAGAGTGTGTGTGTGTGTGTGTGAGAGAGAGAGATAGAGAGAGAGAGAGAGAGAGTGTGAGTGTGTGATTGTGTGTGTGAGAGACAGAGAGAGTGGGAGAGAGAGAGAGAGAGAGTGTGTGTGTGTGTGAGAGAGAGAGAGTGTGTGTGTGTGTGTGTGTGTGTATGTATGAGTATAACTGCATGTGCATAATAACAGTGTTTGTGTGCATGTGTGAGTGTTTCTACATGAAAAGAAGAGGATAAAAAGCACATAGAGCATCCAGTGACACGCATGACACCGACAGGTGGGGGCAACGCAGCACGGCCCCCGGGTCAGCAGGCCAGAGAGGGTGATTAGCGGTGCGATAGACATCTCAGGCACACACTCAGCACCTTCACCCCCCCAGGTCCCCAGTTACGGGGGGGGGGGGCTGTGACCACACATGCTGCAGAGCCTCAGGAAGCACCTGCATCAGTCACAGCCGTCCCCAGCGCCATGACGATCCCATTGACCACCCCCAGAGTCGCTGCGTGACTCACCCATCTTCTGCAGTCTGTAGGTTACGACCCTCTACCTGCTGGTGAGAAATGTCACGGCAGCCTGAGTCAGGCTGTGTAGACGTGTTTCACCGTGACAGCAGCGTCGTCAGCTGGGAAACAATGATTCATGACTCACTGGATTCACTGAACCTTAACAGCTTTTTTGTTACTGCCCTGCAGTCGCACCATTAGCTGCTTTTCATTCCTTTGTACATAAATTGCCTTGCAGAATACGACAGACAGTATGCTATAGGTCACAGCCCACGCTGCAGCCTGCTGCGCCACAGCAAGGGCTATCCCATAAATTCAACTAACGAGTCTCCATCTTGTGGCTGTGAGAAGTTGCTGCATGAGTGATTCTCCATATGCTTTAAAACAGCTGGGGCTATTGTGGCGCCCTCTAGTGTCACAATATGTCAATTGCAAGTAAAGTAGGATGACGCTAAGCCGCAACTGTTTTTATTTAAAACTGTTAGCAAACTGTTCTGGTACATTGAGAAGTGAGAGCCCAGTCAACTGGGACCCCAATTATATAACCGTATTCCATTCTCCAAAAATATCTGCCAGCACTACACCCACATTCTGGGCTTGCTGGACAATCCTTGCTTGCTTATCTTGTTGGTTTTAACCAGGTAATTCCTCCATCCATCCATCCATCCTTTTTTCCATATCAGAAGAGAACAAAATAGATCAGCGTCACTTATTTGACTCATAGAGGCTTCTTCTTCTTCTTCTTCTTCTTCTTATTATTATTATTATACATATGAACCTTCATGGTCTATAGCCTTAAAATAAATCAGTCTTGGATGAGTGACTTCATTGTGTGAGATCTTCTGTGTAGGCAACTGCAATTCAATATGCCTGTAAAAGAGGTGTGAGTATATGACTCACACTGGAGAATACTCTGGTGCTTGAGTGAACCAGAGAACACTGGGTTCGGGTCCCAGTGTGGCAGCAGTTCAAGTCCCCTTGCACGAGGACCAGAGAAGGTGGCCCCCTACAGGGTGCTCTAAAGTCCCCTACCAAGAACATTAGTGGTTCATTTGTTTGTCATTCGTATGTCATCCCCGCCCCGCTTTGTTATCCCTGCCCCGCTTTATGTTATCCCCGCCCCACTTTGTTATCTCCGCCCCGCTTTATGTTATCCCCGCCCCGCTTTATGTTATCCCCGCAAGCCAGAGGCAAGGAAAAACCTTGGGAGGAAGTAAAAAGGGGGAACCCATCCTCCAGGGGGCGGAAGAAGAAGCTGGGAAATCCACACACACACACAGCAAAATCCTAATTCATAGTCCAAATTTTGAGATTCAAGTCTCAATGCAGAGAGCAGGCAGATGCTGGTGCTGCTTCTGATGATTAATTTTCAAGTCGGTGCCACACGTGGTTTACATTTTGTAACTGTACCTTTGCATAAATATTACTAATATTAATATAAACCTTATGTATAAAAATTATGATGCTGTTCTGTGCATTATGTAACTGTTCTAAAACTGTTCATCTGCTCATCAGATCGATGACATCACACTGCTGTGTGGGAACACACTCCATAAATAGCAATGAGCAGGCAGGTGCTACATTGAAGGATGACGCAGTTCTATGTCATAAACAACCTTTCGTTTTGTTCCCTTCCTGGCGTTCTGCATTTTTATTTAGTTAAAGTTCTTGGTCCTACAGGCCAACCTGGTGCTCCCTAGAAACGAAACTGGGATTTTGATGAATAATCATGACTGGTTTCCACATGTGTGAGCTTGAGCAGGTGTTCACATCTGCATGCGATATTTCATTTTTCGTAGCTGTTTTTCCTGTTCAGCTTGTGTTATTCTTCACCTGCCCTACATACCAAAATGATTTATTTATAGACACTCTAGAATATTGGGCATTTCCTTGTCTTATCTTTGTGGGGACTCTCCATTCATTTCAATGAGGGAAACTAATCCCAACATGATGACCTTAACCCCTACCCAACCCTAACCTTAACCATAAGTAACCAAACAGAATATGAGACTTTTGGCATTTTTAGTTTTTCGATTGCATTCACAGATCTTTGTGGGGACCTGAAAAATGACCCCCCACAATGTCAAAGAAACAGGGTATATTACATTGTGGGGGACATTTGGTTCCCACAGTGTAATATAAACGTAATCCACCCACACACACACTTAGAGATACACACTCAGACACACACATACACAAACTCATACACACACTCAGACACACACATGCATACATAAATTCTTACACACACACACTCAGACACATACATACACAAACTCACACACACGTATGCACACACTCAGATATACACATAGACACTCAGACACACACCCACGCATACACAAATTCATACACACGCTTACACACACACAAACTCAGAAACACACACACCCATACACACACTCATACACGCGTTTACACACACACATTCAGACACACACAAACATACACAAAGTCATACACGCGTTTACACACACACATTCAGACACACACAAGCATACACAAAATCATACACGCGCTTACACACACACACACATCCACATTCAAACACGCATACACACTCAAATTCCACATATTTAGGCCTTTGTGGGGACTCTTCATTCATTTATATGGGCATAACCCTAATCCCAACTATGGCAACCATAACCCCTACCCAGCTCTAACCTTGACCATAAGTAAACAAACAACATACAGTGATACTTCGTTCCAGAAGGTTGATCGAGTTTGGTCGAGGTCCAAGCTGAATTTTCCCATAAGAAATAATGCAAATGAATTTAATCTGTTCCAGACCCCTAAATGTTTGCCTATTTAAGCCTATTTTGCTACCTAACTGATGATAAAAAGCAATAACAATCAATATAAAACTAACACACAGGAAAAAGCAAACATACAAAAGCAATAAACATGTAATAAATGGCAATTTCTGAGCACCGTGCCTGTACTGAGGTGAGCTGATGGCGTACTGACACTGGCAGGTAGAGAAGAGGAGGGATGGAGGGGTTATTGGTCTGGAAGGGGAGACGCGTCTCGATCTGTACATGTTTAGCATGTCTGTTTTGTTTTGTTTGTCGTGTTCCGAATTTTCAGTCGAGTGGCGATTACATTTCTCTCAACCGACCCGTTCAAGGTCCTAATTGGTGGAGCTGAACGTGCATCCACCCATGCAAGTTTTAGCAGGAATGATCGATTTCCAAGATTTAAGCCGAGGTACAAGTCGAAAGAAGTTCAATAGATCCGTTGGAGTTGGTCGAGTTAAGAGGCGTTCGAGTTCTAAGGTTCTACTGTACAAAACCTTTTACATTATTAGTTTTATGATTTCATTCACAGATTTTTATAAAACTGAGGTCATCCCTGTAGGGACCGAAACACTGACCCCACAAGGTAAAAAGTTACAGGTTTTTATGACATTGTGGGGAAATCTTGTCCCTGCAATGTAATAATTACAAAAATGTGCGCGCACAGACACATCCATATACACACGCACACACACACACACACACACACACACACACACAATGAAGCATACTTGAAATCTCTGCTTTTAATCCTGAAAATATCACCACTGAGAGTAAAACTGGCCTATAGGTATGTTGTTTGATGGGAAAATTAAGTGATTGTGTATGACGGGAAAAGTAATGTGCAAAATGAGAAGGTGCAGAAGGTAGACGCTTAAACGCAACAGCGTATTCAGTACTCGCTGTACTCTGGCATTAGACGTCGCTGTCCGTAGTACTGAAACATCTTTATGTCTTTTCTACAACGTTACGTCAGCAACAACGTGTCCGCACCATTATGTGTCAGAATATGTCATAGTATTTAAAATTTGAATTCTTACAAATATTTACACTTACCATGCAGTACCAGGTTAGGCAGTGTGAAATACGATTTATCCCTGAAGTACAAATGGTTTAGCACAATAAACAATAAAACATGAAGAATAAAGCCGCATCTACTGTAAAATGTGATGCTACGTTACATTTTATTCACACACTGAAATGCAGCCAGAAGAGAAGGATATTCTTCTGAACCGTTGTGGTTTAAGAAAAATGCCCTCGTTATCAGTTTGAGAGTGACAGCATCTGGCCGCCAGATGTCACTGTGGGTAAATGTTAATGCCATTAATCAAGCTAGTAAACTAGACTGTTAGGTCTTGATATAACCAATCAAACAAATGTAAGCTGGCGCATAAATATCTGATAAATCGTGTCAAGAATATTGAAATAGTTTCCGCGCAGATTTTTTTGACTGCTACAACAATTAATCTTATTTGTCTCCTTCTTAGTTAAAATTTTCTCTCTGCTTTCAAAACAGGCAAATAAATCTCAGGAAAGAAAAAACAACTTCTGTTGGATAACTGCGACATTAACCTGATGGCGTACTTTTTAAACATTTAAAATTTTGCCGATAGATCCTCCTGCGCGCCCCCTCCCCCCCCCCCCCCCCCCCCGCCACCCCCTCCCCC
>JABJVO010000040.1:857325-871567 GCA_026770805.1 Boulengeromyrus knoepffleri | reverse complement strand
CTCATCAGAAGCCAAGTGGGACAGAAAACCTACTGGATAGTAGCTCTCCAGGACCGGAGTTGGAGACCCCTGCCCTAGGGTTAATGGGCATGAGCCTGCATTGCACCTAATCTTACAGCTTCAGAGGCCAGCATTTTGTGGATATTACACAAGTATATGGGGTCACGCAGGCTAGACACTATGTGACATGGGGCATTCACAAGACCTTCAGGGGCTTTACCTTCCACTTTGCTTTCCAGGTACTTATCCAGCTCTGCCTCTTTCCTCACGGCTTCAGGAGAGATCTTGGGTGCACCAGGAAAGCAGATCAGCACCACACTCATGTTGTCCCGGCTCCCCTGTGGCAAGAGGGCAGAACCAGCTCAGTAAGGCCCTTCTCTGCTCCAACAGTGACCATCAGATTTTAGCAAAATGGCACCATTAAACATGTATGCGTTCTGCTGAAACGGCCTGAGGGCAGAGTACCGAGTCTGACTAATTACCCAGATCCACACACTGTGGCAAGGGAGATACTGATTTCTCCTTTTTTACTGGGGTCTTGTTTTGCAGGCCACAAGTAAGTCCCTTCTTTGTTTGTAACACGAAGAGCAAAACTCTAAGTGAATTCCCTTTATTAAACTGCTCCTGTTACTGCAGGAACGATTTTTTTTTTAAATAAGACAAACCATGTGCAGCCACAGGCTGGGTTTGCTGTAGGAAATCTTATTTTCTGAGATCTGCTGTATGTTTGACTATTACCCAGAAAATCAGAAGCTTTTACTGAATAGGACATCTGAGGCTGTTTACCTTGTACAGACAGGTGTCCACTATCTCATTGCACACTCTCTCCAGGTCCTCAGTCACCTCCAGCCTCGATCTGACAAAGTCGCACAGTTCCTCGTTGGCCATGACATCCCAGATGCCGTCGCAGGCCAGCACGATGAACTCGTCAGCGGCCTCCGATCTTTCGATCTCATAAACTTCGGGCTCTGGTGACACCAGCTGCTCCGTGGGGCCCTTGCCGTGAACGCACTTGTAGTCAAAATCTCCAAGGGCCCGTGACACAGCAAGGGAGCCGTTGACACGTTGGATCATGACTGAGCCACCGGCGTTCTGTATGCGCTCCTTCTCCAGCGGGTTGCTGGGCTTATGGTCCTGCGTGAAGAAGTGGACGCGGCCGGCGCGGCTCAGCAAGCCCCGTGAATCGCCACAGTTGATGAAGTAGGTGTGCCGCGGCGAGATAAGCACACCTACGGCTGTGGAGCCGCTGCGGTCGGCGCCGTGCTTCTTCTCTGAGATGGCGCGCATGTGCTCGTCGATCTGCAGAAAGCCGGTGCGGATGCCGCTCTTCACACTCTCCACCGATGGCTCCCGCTCACCGCCGCGGAAGTCCGGGTTGCTGGTGATGTGCTCCAGCAGGTGCTCGCAGCAGTAACGAGCCACCTGCGAGCCGGCGTGCCCGTCGTACACCGCGAAGAAGGACCAGGGGTCCAGGCCGTTGGGCAGCCCGATGACGGCCGTGTGGGCGTCCTCCATCTCCACTCGCCAGCCCTGCATGCTGCTCAGGCCATAGCGCAGGCCGTTGCCTTCTCCGTGAGCGTTGTGCTTCTCCATCTTTGGCTTGTCCAGGAATGCCCCCATTGTCACCTCCTTCTAGTCAACAAAGCAAGAATGAACAAGCAGATAACTTTTAGCCAAGTATCAAGACTTACCATTTCACTTACAGTACAAGAACATACTCTTAAGCACTTGCCCTCCCCCCCCAAAAAAAAAAACATATTTCTGCTCATAACAAACGGATTGAACACCTCAGAAAAGAATTCACACAAACTTACCACCTTTAAAAGTCAGCACCCCCTTATTACTACTGAAAAGTAAAATACATTTGCCAGGTACAAGAAAACCGCAAGCATGAAATGCTACACCAAGTCACCCCACAATCTACAACGTGATTACATATTTTAAATATGGGGAAAAGGTGCTACTGGGAGGGAAGAAACATTGAAAAGCATTCTCAGGCTGGCTCCCTTACCAAAATTGAAATAAGGTCAAATTAAAGATGAGAATGACAGCGATCGGTTGTGGCGATGACAGCTGTCATGCGGGGCTATCAGGGGGTGGGAGGCCCGCGGTTAATATGCCAAACAAATGCAGATGCGTTACAACAGTGAGCATTTATCAGTTAAAGATAATATTCGGCAAATTGCTGATAGCCAAGAAAGTACATCCTTCACCTCAGTCCGGATACTACCTATTTGCTGGTGACAGAAACAACCAAATGGCAGCCGTAAAGTTTGGACACTATTAAACATTAGACAATATGCGACAGATATACTGACCAACAAGCACCTAATATTAAGCAAACGATAGATTTTCGTAATTAGGGGATAATCACACAGTTATTAATAGAGATGACAAGGTAAAGACTAACGTCTATCTTGACTGAGCGAGTGAACGTGGTTACTCAGCAGGCTAGCTTAGCCGGCTAATTCAGCGCCGCTCCGCGTACACATATTCACGCACTGCTGTGCAGTAAGAACTGGTATCGGGCTTGGACCGCTGCTATAGTTAAGCCCGGTGTGCGTCCCTCTCCTCGCCCTCCCTGTTTCTCCCTCTCACACACCTACACACACGGCCCCGCGGCGGCAGGCCCCGAGCCGCGGTCCCTCAGGCCTCAGCGCCGCCTGTCACTCGGTTCCTTCCCCGCGGCCTGCTCATTCGCGCTCCCTTCCCACTGCGGCCCCGCGTTAGCCAGCTAGCCGCGGTACTGCTGACTTACCCGAATTTCAAACGAATTTATGCGTTAAAAAAGAGGGGAAAAAAGAAAAAAGAAGCACACAAAGGCGGCGGGCTGGATAAGTAAAGCGGCTGTGGTATAGCGACGGCGGAGAGAAACGCCGAGAAAGAGAGACGGACAGAAACCGCCGTCAGCGCATTTAAATCGAAAAAGAGACCGGCTCTCCGCTATGGGTGAGCCTCACTCGCATCACTTCGACCTCTAAGGCGACAAGAAAACGCTTTGAAAGGTCATTAGCTGGTGCCCTGGTTAGGTTTTAGGCCGGCGTGTGCTCAGGTGGGGGAAAAAAGCCCTAAGCTCGGAGCTCTACCCCAGCGTCCCTGTGAGAAAGCCCGCAACCGTAACCTCCGCAAAGTGCGTAAGGTGCGTAAGGAGCGTAACAGTGGCTCCGAGACCCGGATGTACACACTGCAGGCCGTAGGCGTGAAACCATTACATCACCGCGAAGGCGTATAAATAGATCGCAAGGATGGCGTGGTTGTTGTCAACAGAAAACCCATGTACGGGGAGAGTCTGGCGTTTCTGCAGCAATAGTACAGCATGTTAGGATTTGAAACGATGTTCTAACGATGGCAATGCTGATATTCGAGTCATTTATGAAATATTAATACTAACACTATTAATAAATGCTTGAAATTATATACACTGGAATTAGTCAATTATGGATATGTTAAGCGTTTGTTCGACTACGGAATATTTTCAACAGAGTGTAATGAATTTACCAAATCATTCTTGTTCTCTTTAACACAAGTGTATAATATTTTCATGATCTATCTTAAGTGGGACACAAAAATGCTTCTAGTAATCTTGTATAAAATACTTTTTGGCCCAGATTTGTTTTTGTCTTCCAGGTCGATTAAATGTTTTATGTCAAAAAAATCAATATATCAGTTAAATAATTTTAATACTTAAATTGATTATTATTCACTATATAATTAAATTCAAGAATTGTTTCTCCGTTCTATGGGTGCACTGATCTACATTTAAATCAGTTTTAAAGTTAAACCAATTGCTTTGCTTAAAAGGTTACTTTTACAGACAGTAATTTGGACATTTCAGCAGTGTGCGGTGACTTTTTTTCTTCTTCATAACAATATAACAAAAATCCTACATACAGCTCTGAAATACTGAGTCCCAGTGTGTACCTGCATTTACCCTGCCGTTCATTCTCAGTAGCTGCTGTCCAGTGGGCCTGCATATTTACCAAACCACTGCTGTCTTACTATCGGTGCCTCCTCCTTTTGCCTGATTGGAGGCAACAAGCCCCTCCTCTGGACAGTCGGCCATTCACTTGGCTGCACCGGATTCATTCACCCGTATTGTGATGCTTGTGGTAGCTGTCCCATTGTCAATAAGAACCCGTGGTAAACGAGCACTCAAAACACCTGCTAAATAGCACTGGAGCTCTGGACGCTGACTCATGGCATCCACTGATACCTGTCACCTCACAGTCAGCATAGCAAAGCTTCTCATGCACCTGACCTGTTCATGAATACATAGGACAAGTAATCCAGTTTATCCAGTTTAGTATCATTATTATGGTTGAACTGATTATGAAGCATGTTTAATTTTGTTCTGTGCAGAACTGCTGACTTCAGTTGTCTGTTTTGATAACATCGATAGCAGTTTACAATACTATTTCAGTTTTTTATTTGTTTAAAATCCCATTTTATTGACTACTGCTCAGCTCACGGCCTTCTGCTCTCTGTGTTTTTGCACCTTAGCAGAGCAGTTAGAAGCCATTTAAGTGTATTCAGCATGTTATTGTTGTTACATGAGCTGAGCTGGTTATTAGTGTAAAGTCTGAAATAGACTGAAGCTGAAAGCATCAATGACGAGCCCCAGCGGCGCCTGGCACCATCACTGCTCTGGACTTTTGAGGCATAGTCTTAGGAATCACCACATCAACTTTAGTAAACGTTTGATATGAAAATGAAGTTGTGTTCTCTTGTGAGTTTCTGGGATTTATTTGGTTATAAGGGTGTGTCAGTAGCTGTGACGTAATCCAAGTATTTCTTAGGAAAATTTTTAGAATCATATATATGTATAGAATTTATTTTCACAACCTGATTTATCCTCCGGTAAACCAGTAAGCCACTGGACCAGTGGACACTGAACACAAGAGAGATGGGATCCACACTGTAGATGAGATCCAGTCCATTGTGGAGCAAACACATAGACACACACACACACATAGACTAACATGCACATGTTTGTATCCCTATCTTTGTGGGGACCGTCCATTCATTTCTATGGGAAAATGCTAATCCCAACAATGACAACCTGCCCCCCCACCCAGCCCCAACCTTAACCATAAGTAACCAAACAAACATACAGGACTTTTTTCCATTGCAGTCACAGATTTTTATAAAATTGAGTTTCCCCTTATGGGGACCAAATGTCCCCATAATGTAATATATACATGACCAACACTGAGAGACACACACAAAAACACGCACACACACGAACAGCAGCAGGATTTTCAGTATCCTGACTGCTGCCGTGATCCAGCATTTGAAAATGGGGGCATATAATGGAAAAGAAGTGCAGTGCTCTCAGATTTAATTCTTCTTCCCAAGGACTCCTGGGTACGGCTACTGCGAAACAAATGGCAAGAATGGGATTCGAAACCACAGAAACCTGGAAAAAGCCAACATGGAAAACCATAAGATCTCTGTACAAATGGGACCAGGATGTGACCCGACTCAGCAGAGCTTTCAGGCAGCTAACTGACTTTCCATGATGCCCCTCACCAGTCCCAGTCCCGGCAGCTGTGTTTAAATGCAGACAGATTTTCAGCCAGAGACAAGACACTGAAATACAGGATGTATCCATGCCCAGTTTTTTAATGTTTAGGAAAACAAACCACTTACCCTGGCCTTGCCTTCACTTTGTCTGAAAACTGAAAAATATGTTCTTTTTTATCCATGACCTTAATTCTGTCCTGCACACAACAAGTTAAAAGCTTGTCTAACTCAAATCTGGAACAAGCAAGTGTATTCCAATACACACGTATGTTAGGGTACTGAGATTGGCTATAGCTCATCTCTGCTGTGACCTCTTTCTGGAAACAGAGAAATGCTTCTCTGGTGAAAGGGGAACGTTCAGCGAGTTCTGGCCCTCTGTACACCAGGCGGTTCCGTGTGAGGCAGGACATCTTACTTCATTTAGTCTGGAAGCTAAACTGTGCATTTTCACAAGACTGAGGCAGATTGAGTTTGAGAGATTCCGTTCTACATACATAACCCTTCAGAACAAACCAATACAATTATCCAAAGCATTGTTTCCCAATGCAGTTCTTGGGGAACTGCAGATGGTCCATGTCATTTTTGCTTCCGCCCAGTTCCCCGCTAGACAGTCCACAATTTTGTGCTACCGGGTACTGGGAGGGAGCGAAAACGTGGACTGTCTGCTAGTCCCCGAAAACAAGATTGGGAAACACTGTTCTAGATAAATAATAAAAATTATTTCCTGTTTTTTTGGCGATTAAATTAAATCAGTTTACACTTCATCTCCTTTTATGCATCAGGATTATGGGGTTGTGGGCTGGTCACAATAATGAAGTACCGATTGTTCAGATCTGCTTATCTGTTGCTTGGTCTCTGACCCCTTCCAAACTGCAGTAATGCTCTAACAAAGCCAGCCTTCTCTAGCTTTACGCTAAGCATTGTGCCCCGTCATCAAAAACACGAATGTAAAGGAGAAGTGCAGAGGCATGAAAGGTGAGTGACAGCTGTCTTTGTTTGGGCTGATAGCTGAAGGCCAAAACAGACGGTATTCAGACTCTATCATAACTTGCACGGCTCTCTAAGAGCACAGACACCAGTATCATTCAACACAGAAAAGGATTCTGGGTACGACAAAGATGTCTTACACCGCACACATACTCCTGTTTCCTGTATCTCTGTAACACTTCTACACCCAAACATTCATTACACGTATGATTAAAAACAATTTTCATTTAATGATTTTGTACCAGCTCCCCAAATGAACAAACAGCTTAATTCTGACATGTTCAATGCTGCTTGTTATCTGAACGTGATGCAATTGGCTTCATAGTTCTTTGTGTGCCATAAGTTAGCTAAAGGTGTGGCCACAGATATCACCTGATATTCGCGACGTACACCGATCAGAACTCCTCCATGTGGACCATGGGGCTGCTACTCAACATCTTTGACATCCTCCTAAGCACTGGGTTCACTCTGCTAACGCTGCTAATATAACATCTCACGCCTCCGACATCTTTTCTTCTCCTCAGAAGTGAGGCTTAAGATTGCGGTTTTCTTACTTGGCCGCCCTATTTACGTCACATCAAATGATCAAGGTCGTGCAGCAGCGATGCTGTTTTGTGTGATTATTTTGTTGGCAAATACACCGGCGGTGGCTGGCGCTCCGTCTGACTGCATCCCTTTGATATGACTTTGTTAAATGGAGGACCCCATCTGTTTTACACCTATTCATGTCTCATTCCTGTCTTTTTCTGGTTAATTGGCTTCTCCACCGCTTGCGCTCTGACGTTCCTCAGAGAAAGGGCACGGAGCAACGCCGTTAAATACGAGTCTCGCCATTATCTTGGCTTTTCAATGTGCTGTATTCAGTGACGCCTGCGCCGCGTGACCTGGGGAGTAAATGTGCCTTTTGTGGCACCGTGGAAAATATAGCTTGGTGAAGTAATTAAAATTCTATCGTGAGAGACGTCTTGTTGCCACTTGAGCCCAAACACTCGGCACTAATCGACATCGTGGCAGACGGAGGGGCTCCCGTCCCTCATTCTCCTGAAGGTTAGCCCTGCGCTGCAGCGTCTTCAAGAGGCCAGACCCAGCGCCTTCATGCGGGCGAGCGGACCTGCTCTGCATCCGCTCGAGATGAAACTTTCACAGTGAAAAGCAAACAGCCCTTCTAGCGCTACTGAGGCTAGACCTTCTGATATTTCCTGACCTGGAACATTGTTCACAGGGACAAGTGGGACTCTGTGGAAGGAGGCAGACGCCGGGTGACATGAATGGAAATTCTCATGTCGTACAGACTGAAGAATTTTCAAAGGCTTCCCAGGGGTCTGAACTAGTGGCAGAGCTGTAACAATGTTCTCTGACTGTTTCGATGTCAGGTGCGTCCAGGTGGTGAACATCTTTGAAGAATGCTGTTTCCCTTCCTTGTGGTTGGAATTAGCCGTCAATACTGGCTGCCAGCGTGACTCGCGCTCCGACAGTCTCTGTTACCCAGGTTGTCAATGGCCAGTCAGCCACCATTTCAGTGCTTTAGATGGGCATGTGGCCCCAAATTGAGGGGGGGGGGGGGAAGAGGCGCTAAATCAGGGAGAATCTGCTGGCTGGAGATGGATTCAAGGGCTCCACAGCGGCTCTGTGAAACAGTATCTTAAAGGAACGATGCTGAGACAATAAGACACATTACAAAGGGAACAAAGCCAGCTCACTGAATATCAAAGGTCTTAGAAGACATTTTAAGACATTTGATTTCCTGAAGGCAAAGTGTGCTGTCCAGGGCGTGTCTTTGTCTTTTCCACTCCTGTTGGAGCTTCTCATGGGCAGGGACTCGAGGTGCAGTCAAGCCTCCAAGGGATGTGGTGACACCTTCGCTCATGCAGATGACGCGGTGCTCTGGGTGCCACCAGGCCCTCGGGCACGCACTCCGGCAGCCCCACGCTGGCCGGGCACTGGCAGGAAGGAGAATCAGCATGTCCAAACCTGAGGCCATAGTGCTCTCTCAGAAAGGAAGAGCCTGCTCCCATCCAGTTAAGGGGTCTGACTACCCCGTGGCTTACCAATCAGTCCATGTCCCCGTGCTCAGCCGTCTGCCAGCTGCCCTGAGGATGTTGGGCGATTGTTCAGCACGAGCTGCAGTCCGTGTCCTCAGAAGCAGCTGCGTCCTGCCCTGAAAGGGATGCCGCCACCATGACCCTTGGCAGGAGAAGTTCTGGAAGGATGATGAGCACCAGGAAGGTGCCTGAATGAAGAGCAGCACATCCTTGTGATGTCCCTGCCTTACTCACAGGCACCTGATCACCAGGTGATGCTCATTCTTGCTCTTAAAGCAAGTTTATTCAGGTCCTGACATAAGGTCTCTATGAATGCACTCGGTTAGCCACTCAGTGCTATCAGAACCTAAACAGCGCGATCATCATCAGTGACCTGCTAGCAGCTCAGAGAGCCACAATAAAAGGTCCCAGCTTCTCGAAGCAAGTAAAGAACCAGGCGAGCGCCACGAGAACGCCGGGTCAGATCACAGAAGCTGCTGCAGCAATCTAGAAGGTGCTAGAACTGTCCCACAAACCAAATCCATCTTTATGAACTGGAAAGCTTTGGAGTCAACAAATAACCCTAAAAAGCATAAATTATTTTAAAATGATTATATTATGTATTATTATTGTCCAGTGACATACAGAAGCGTGATTGTCCTGGTTTTAATTATGGCTGAGGCCGTATCAGTGTATAAATTATTATATAATATTATTATAACTTATGTTTCTGTCACCATTCCAATGACTTGCGCACGACTGCAGTCTTGTGTTTAATCCAGGAGGAATGTTTTGTTTTCCTATCTGTCATGGTCCGAGGAGATAAAAACATAAGGGCAGGCGTGCCCTTTGGAAAAGAGCTGTTCATCATGGAGCAAGAAGAAGAAACATGGAAGGCTGCTGCCCCCTATAGGACACTAAAGAGAACTTTTTTAAAGCACATTGCAGAAATCCACATTAAAAGCCACACTTGTATTGCTATTTTTAAACAGGTGTGCATATAAAAACAGGATGGAGGAAAGTCTGGCTGGTGCTGGTCACACAGCACAGGCCAAACTACAGGTACTCATGCTGTCTGCTGAATACACAACCTGGCAGCCAGGCTGGGAGCCATTCCCTGCTGTGTGTGTGTGTGTGTGTGTGTGTGTGTGTGTGTGTGACCTGGACTGGACCTGTGATGGGGTGAAGCATTAGCAGTGAGCTGTGGAATTCCTCAATTTGAGGGGAGGTACATGGCTCAGGGTTAGTAAGAGCAGTGTTGGTAAGAGAGGGCCAGCTGTGAAATTTCAGCCAGGATGGTCGGTCCTTGCATGTTATTGTAACATGACTTAGATTCTTCCACAAATTAACCCCAATAATATAAAAACTACTAAGTAGCCCTCTTTCCAATCTCAAGCAAGATAAATATTAATTGGGTCACAAGTTATTAAACTACCTTATTTTCCATTTTTTTAGAATCATAGCACATAAGACTTGAAATAACGCCAGGGCTGTTAAATCAGCAACAGCTGCAACGAAAACAAAATAATGCCAATAAGGTGTCCCCTGCTCTTATACTGCATGCTTTTTTGTTGTTGTTTTTGTTGTTTTGTCTGGAAGCCTTATCACGTCTATATTCATTAAAACAACACTAATTACTGCTGTATAATCAGGAGCAGATTGGGAAAAATACACATTGTGACACTGAGCTGCATCCAGAAGATGCACACGTAGCCCCGAAGATGTCCCTGCAATACCGTTATTTCTGATCATGGCACTATCATCTTTTGTCTGAAGGGCCTACGACCTGACTGCGCTTAGCAGACGGCAGACGTGCACGCGGGATGTTGCGCGCGCCGCTATGCTTTCTCGCAGTCCGTCCTGCAGAACATGCACACGAATCACTGCTCTAGGAAGCTAGAAGCTTATGAGCCTATAAGGGAAACTAAATCCTTGCGATTACTTGACTTAAGTGTCCCTCTGATCTCCCCCATATTTTCCAGGGTTTATTTAAAATAGCTTCACTCTGCGAGCAAAATAAACCGGTAAAGTGAACGGTAGAAAGCACTATTGTAAGGCCCTTACAATATACAAGAGCACAATAAGCACTCCAGTGTACACGAACAGCTTTTCTAGTTTTCCTGGGAACATAGAAGTCATTTTTAATTAGCCTACATTCCAGTCGTGCCCGTGCAGAAATATACGCAAAGCGTAAAAATGTAATCAATCTCCTTTCAAAATAAACGCATACAAATGAAAGATACTGTTCGGTGTTTCGTTTAAATCCAGTAACAGACCTACACAAGAAAAAAACTCATCCTGACGAACAATTTTAACATCTAAAATATGCAGAAATCATTAATATAATCAGACCTTTGAAATACACACATAAATCATTTTAAAAATCTCAAATAATTCTGAGCAGCAATTGTTGATGTACGGCGGCACTCAAAAGTAGCCTTGATCTTGGCCTCCACTGTGCTATTCTGTTATTACCCGTGGGTGTCAAGTAAGGCAAATTAAATTGGAATCTAAAGTGATTTGAGTCCCTGGCGACCCTGAACAAGATAAGCGGTTAGAAGACGGAGGGGTGAATGGATGATCTGAAAAAGACCGTCACTGCAGGGCACACGGCGGGCTGTAACAGCGCCTTCCATTTTCCAGAACAAGAAGGTACCAATTATTCTGGGCATTTTACCGTAACATTTGAGCAATTGCGCTTTCTCCCCATTTGTGTTATCTAACACCAATAGAGGGCGCCGTACAGCTTTCTCACGAACACAGTCAGTTATGGCAAATATCATTACTCACCGAAAGAATACGCAATTTAATAGCCAACAAGAATGGGTTTCCTAATTATTAACTTAGACATAAGTTAATAATCGCGTTGAACATAATCAGTGCCGCTACAAATTTTCATCGGTTTAACATATGGTATATATTATTAATGATTTAATCAGCAGTAACGTAATCTACCTTTCGGTTTAATCTGAAACACCAATTAGCTTTTCCTTGTAATTAATCACAACATAAATATGTGCTGTCGCCTGTTACATTTGCTGTTCTTTATTAATAATTAGTGTCGAATGACTTAAAAGTTTGTTTCCTTCACTTCATCCAAGTATTTGATTCCATGTAAAAGAAAAAATCGCGAAACAGCTCTCATTATAAACATAAATACAAGAAGCCGTTTAGATATATTTCTCATTAGATATGTTATACCTATCTCTACCATTCAATTCCGTAATGTAGTTTATTTGGCTATAATGTGTTAAATATCGCACATTACTATTGCAATATACACTGCAATATATTTAACATATTGCCCACTGAAATTTGCACAATAAGTAGACTATACAGTATCATCATCATGAACAACAACAATAAAAACAGATAATAGTGGCAGCAGTAGTAACAGTAATAGTAGTTGTAGTGATATTAATAATAATGATTGTTGTTGATGTTGTTTTCATTATTACTGCTGATGTTGTTGTTTAGACCGGCATTAGGCGGCCTCCGGTGTGCCATCGCAGTAAATGGTTAACAGAACGTTACTTTCCATCCCAAATCCGTGCCTAGCATGAGACACGGATGCGGTGACGTCAGGACTAAAACGGAGAGCCGGACTAGCCGTTCCACACGCGTAATGGTCTGCCGGAGTACGTGCTCTTTGCTTGGACATTTCGTAACAGTAGCTTCGTGGTGAATTTCTCGAGTCGGTATCGCCTCGCCTGTCACATTACGCTTCCCAGAAAATAACTCTAGTCTAGCATGTCCGTTCCCAGCGAAGAGCCAAGTCCGGAAGGAAAGCGCTTTCGTGAGGAGTTGGAGAAGAGCGCTCGCTTTGGGACTACCGTGGCTGGGCACGGCGATTCGGGAGATAGACATCTGGATAAAAGCTGGGAGGGTAACACCGATCAGAAGCGACTTCTCCATCAATCGGAGAAGAAGCAGTACCCCCCTGTTACCATGGAAACTGCATCTACAGGTAAATCACCAGCCGAGGGACCGGATGAGAATAAAGCATCGGCTCTTGAGACACAGGCGCGCGCCGCACGGTCGATTCTCCATGTTGATGGGGAAATAACTCAGATCTAGCAAGGAACAACTTTTCAGCGCGGATCTGAAGCTGGCTAGGCAAACTGAACTCGGTCCCGAAAGCAACTGTGCAAGCAGACATCCTGTATGGGTTCGTGTGTGTTTTGGTTGGCCACGTGTTAAGTCCGTGTTATTTATCCATCTGTCTATTCATTCATTTAATCATCTGTCTATCCGTTCATTCGTTTGTTTATCAACTGCTTGCACAGATCACTGCAAACACGCTTTCTTGCATGGTTTGACTCTCTCGTTACACCGCGTCTTTGAGGGGTTTACAGTGAAACTCACAAAAGAATCCTTTATGTTTTAACCGAAAAACTTAATCGGTTGTAATGAACCTATCATTATCATTTTTATTTTGAAAGTATGTGTTCTGGAGGGTGGGGTATTAAAAAGTATGTGTGCCTCAAGAGATTTCAGTGTTAATTCCTTCAAAGTAGAACACAAACACTGTTTGTTTGTTTATTTGTTCATTTACACTTTTGCTATATTGCCTTGAAGCAAATTAAAATCTTTAAGCCTTGGTTTTAATGGGATATTTGCTCGAAAGGTGTTACAGTTATCAGTGAGTACAATTTTTAAAAATGAGTTTAATAGGACAACTATTTTTACAGAGTCAGGAGAAGGACCATTAATGAGTTTCTCCTGCAAGTATCTGGGCCGACTGCAGACCTGCTCGCAGCTGGGCGCAGAATGAGAGTGACACTCAAACACTGTGCTATTTTCATCACAAGCAGAATGTGAGGAAGAAAGTTAGTGTAAGGTGAAAAAAAGTCATGTGTAGCTTGAGTGTGGTGATAGTGGGGGTGATGTTTTTGGGCATGGTTCACAGCCAGGACGTTTCAAAGCTGTCTCCTGCTTGGTGGTTGGTCTCAGGGACAAAGTGATCTGTGGGGCGATGTCCAGAGGCGGGACTGAGTGACCCTGTGCCGGGAGTCATTTTGACGAGTGTTGGGAGTCAGAGGCTTTGGGGCTGACTGCTGTCTCTCCTCCACCTGTGCAGTGCAGCAGTGTTCAGCTGACTTTGTCTTACAGAGCATGCGGTCTCCAGTCTCTCTGCATGAACAAGCAGGTTCTTCTCACGTCAGCATCTCCGCCAGTGTCTTGGCCACCGCTCGGCACGTACGGTGAGATGCGGGCTCTGCGTGGGAGCGAGGCAGAACCGGGCCTCGCTCAGCCTTAAAGAAGGTGATGTTTGTGCAGACCGGCCTGTTGAATATTCTTGGTTGACTTAGCTTGACTGTTTCTCTTGGTGTGACTGAGAAAGTTAGTCCTTGTGTGCGTGTCATACTTGTATAAGCACGAATTTCCGGCCTGATGTTTTGTCCCATGGATCAGTGGAGTGCTTTCTTTTGGCCCTGTGGAGCTCCCTCTCAGATTTCATCCACGTCTCTGCTGGCCTGTGCAGTCCTCTCCTTCTAAAGCTGGTCACTGGCTTTGTCAGCATTTCACTGCAGTCTTACTGCTTCAGCTAAGAGCAGCGGAGCTGGAAAGGTCAGTCAAACAGAGGTGGGGTGGCGGTTTGGGGAGGGGGAGGGGGTTTAGAGGTGGGGTGGGGGTTTGGGGAGGGGGCGGCGGTGTAAAGGGGGGTGGGTGGTTTGGGGGGGGGGGGGCGGTGTGGGGGCGGGGTGGGG
>JABJVO010000040.1:786656-796882 GCA_026770805.1 Boulengeromyrus knoepffleri | reverse complement strand
TGATGTCATTCATGTGCGTTTCAGTGATGTTGAGTCAGGCTTTGTGATGTCATTCATGTGCGTTTCAGTGATGTTGAATCGGGCTTTGTGATGTCATTCATGCATATTTCAGTGATGTTTGAATAGGGCTTTGTGATGTCATTCATGCGCATTTCAGTGATGTTGAGTCAGGCTTTGTGATGTCATTCATGCGTATTTCAGTGATGTTGAGTCAGGCTTTGTGATGTCATTCTGCTTATATGTACATGATGCTTCCTTATCCTGCTGCCAGCAACCTTGTTTGATGGGCTTTTGCAAAACCAGTTGCTCCCTTCCTGTTTGTGTGGTTCTTCGCAGTGATTGGCTGCTCCCTGCCTCCTTGACCCACCCCTTTCTGTCCCACACAGAGAGAGCCATCCCATCTGAACACCTGATGTATGAGCACCTGCAGAAGTGGGGGGCCCGGAGGTCAGAGGTCAAGTTCTTCCTGCGGCACGTAGACTCGCCTGTGGAGACTGGCAGCCAGGGTGGGTCCTCGGGGGGGAGGGGGGGATCCCCCAAGGACTGGGTTGGGTGACACTGGTTTAGATGACGGCAGCTGTTGAAGGGCATTTTATATTTGTTGGAACAGGGCAGCAGCAGTTTGCATAAAGCCAACACGGTAATTTGGCTTCTAGTCAGTTTAATTAGTGTCAGCTCTGTGGTTCCCACTGCTCAGGCTGCAGTAACCTTCCATCCCAGTAGTCATGTCGTTCATGCTAAGCCTGCCCCCTGCTGGCCGCACTTTGCAGGGCACCCCAAGCAGCCCCTGCTCCCCCAGCACCCACAGCTTTAGGACATTGAAAAATAAGCTGAAGATCTATTTTCATCGTGAGGTCTTCACCTGATTATGTGAATGTGCCCCGGCCTGCCGCACCCCTGCGGTCGGCCCCCGTCCCGGTTATGTTCGCTGGACTCTGCAATTCACCATTTTAACTGTCATTTGGAGCATAACATTAGGCTTCCCCAGCAAACTGCTCTGTTACCAGCCACCTTCGACCTCGGGTCCTGAAGCTGAGCGTGTCCTCAGCGTCATGGGAATTCATTTTACTTTTACCCAACTTAAGGACGAAAGCAGCGCTGTACACCATGAGTCTGCAGGAAAAGGTGCTTCTTGGTGCTTTTGGTGTTGCTCATTCTTGCTCGATGTCACACCGCCGTCTTGTCATGTGACGCTCCTGACTGCCATGTGACAGCTGGAGACCGGCGAGCTGTGACAGCCGCAGCGGGAGATTAACCGCTGTCTCTGTATCTCTGCAGGAAACCAGCCGTCCCAGGAGCAGGCCAACCGGAGGAACGCGGGGAACCCGGACAAGAGCTTCGAGAACGGGGTGGGTCACCACGGCGAGCCGCTGCCTGGGGGGGCGTCCGCTCAGATCCTCCGCTGTCCCAGTGGGAGGAACCACGCCTCCCAGCTGGCGGCCGGCTGGTCCTGGCAGATTCCCCGTTCCATTCCATTAGCTGGGACTTGGGAACATCTGAGCCCACGACTCCCTGATTAATTAAAAGCTGGTGTAATTAATTCCAAGGTGCTTAAAGTTTACTTTAATCAAGACTTTCTGTGGCTATTAATAGGCCTTCCACATCATAAACCTGTGGATTTTGTTGAGCCACACAACCTGAAGCGTGACCTCACTTACCGGGGGCCTGTATCACCAATCTGGATTCCTCGCTTATCCGGTTGTCCGATTTAAGGTAGTCCGGGCTGAATGTAAGTGAACGAAGATAAAATCCATTTAAACTGTTTTTAAATGGACATTCAGCCCGGACTACCTTAAACCCGACAAGTTATCCGGCTAAGCGGGAAATCTGGCTTCATGACACAGGCCCCTGCTGTGTTGTTGCACATGGAGAAGCTTGTTATTCCTTTACTAAAAGCCTGTTTTTCTCTTTATGAATTATAATGGTGTTTATAGCCCCTAAGGGAGTGCAGCAGTTTTTATTAACCTTTAGTTGCATCCCTGCAGGCCCCAGCAGTCTGATTTGCTCTTTTATTTACTCATAGGTCAGGTGAGCCAGTCCTTTTTTGCTATAGATGTAAACAGCCGGTCATTTGCAAGGCATTATGGCTCTTTTGTTTGTTTTTAAAGAATAAGTGTGAACTTATCTGGATGAATTTTTAACCCTAAATTTTAATTTCTTGCTAAACAGCTAATGCTGAGAGTGGTGAGAGATTCAGGTGGATTTCTCTGCTAGGATGACCTTGGCTGCCTGTAAGTGTGCGGCTGTGTTTAGGGTCTCGGGCCCTTGCCCTCGGGTCAAGGTCAGAGGTGTCCTCCCTGTAGGTCTTTGGCTTGTGATGATCCTGGCTCTGGTACTTTACTGTGGCAGCATGTCCATGTAAAGGGAGGAAACATCATTGTCTGAGAGAAATAAAGAAATGTTTTGGTGTTTAGGATTTCAGAGGTCAGAGGCTTTAAGGTCCCACAGTAGCTGCTGTTCTTTGCACATTTGGACGTGTCACACGCGAGTCGTGATTGGTAAGTCTATGGATCAGGGTTGTGTTGTCAGCTGGGAAAGCTGGGTGGCTTGTGCTGCCCTGTGCAGCTTTAACTAAATGAAACTTGGCATCTTTAAATAGTAAAGTCTGTCAAATTTAAGGTTATATGGCCTAGATGGGTCAAAAACTTGGCACCAAGTGTATGGATCTGTCAGTAACTTCCCTGTATCCTGCTGGATCAGTTTGTGGGGAGCTGAGGTGTGGGACAGCTGATGCGTGGTTCCTGTAGAACCTCTGGACTCAATTATTTGCGATACATAGTATATATACAGTTATTGTGATGGAAACGTATAGTTGTGGTCCACTGCAAATGGCAGCATGGATTGCTGTATGCTCTATGCACACACACTAACACACACACACACTTCAAACTTCAAAGGCTTAGAAACGTGTGTAATTATTAAATGTGCAGCTCTGTGTCCTACAGTGTAACAAAGGGGAATTATCCCAACTTAATTACTGTGTCAAAACTAAGTTCAAGGCCATCATTACTGTATTAAATAATACAAACAATTAAGGATTTTTTTATATGTTTAGCTGGAAGAATAGTAAAGGATACATGAGCCGTCAGCTGGCATGGAGGCTGAGCCGGGTTCCTGCGTCCTTGTAGCTATGGCACTAATCGCTTCAGAGGGGCCACTTACACAGCCACGGACTAGGTGCTGTCAGCAGCAAGTAATGAGCCTTTGAAACCCTGTGTGTGTGCGCTGGTGCTCACCGCCAGCAGGAACCCAGTCAGAACCCGTGAGAAGCTGGTGCTCACCGCCAGCGGGAACCCAGTCAGAACCCGTGAGAAGCTGGTGCTCACCGCCAGCGGGAACCCAGTCAGAACCCATGAGAAGCGAGGCAAACCAGGGGATGATGAGGGCTGTTCCCTGCTGCTGAGCCATTCATGGTCATTTGGAGCATCAGCAAGAGATATAAAGAACAACAGAGGAGTGATGGTCCCCAGGGTCTGAAGAGAAATAAGTAACTCCAAGGTCAGTCCAGATAGATGGATGGTCAGTCAGTCAGTCAGTCGGTCACCAATGAGTAAAAAGCTGGGCTGGTATCCTACACGAAGTCCGTACCCTGACAGTGGAGGGCGCTTAAGCCAGAGAGAAAGCTTTTACCCCAGAGTAGCTGGCTCCGATTGGCTGGAGGATCACTTTACTCCAGAGCAGCTGGCTCCGATTGGCTGGAAGATCACTTTACCCCAGAGCAGCTGGCTCCGATTGGCTGGAGGATCACTCCATGTAACCGTCTGAAAGGACTGGTGTCCTGATTATCCTCTGGCTTTCCCTGAGAGGCTGTTCCCTGACACGTGTGTTTGTTACAGGAAGGAACTGAAAACATGATGGACCTGCTCTTCTTATGAGTGGATTGTATGGGGATTCCCCTCTGCTCTGCTGCTGGGAGAGATGGCCGGGCGGGGTGGGGGGGGGGAGGGGTTCTATTTCTGCCACACTCTGAATAGGTGGGACATCTGCCAAGTGGCCCCCTTTTTCAAACATCAGCCCCAGTGATGTCCCACTCTCACATGCACCTACTTTGAGGAGTTCCAGATCAGTCTGGATTTCTGCCATGTGTAGCTTCTGGTGGGTAATGACCGTGTTGGGGGGGGGCTTGCATCAGGCAGACATATAATACGGCACCAAGTGGACAGACACACACATTTATTTTCATATCTTGTTGGGGATCCTCCGTTCATTTCTTTGCGAAGAACCTTAATTTCAGTCACGACACCCTTAACCCCTACCCAGCCCTAACCTTAACCATAAGTAAACCAACCAAAATACAAGACTTTTGGTATTTCTACCTTTTTGATTGCATTCACAGATTTTTATAAAATTGAGGTTATCCAAATGGGGACCAAAAAAAATTCCCCAAAAGGACAGAAGTTTCAGGTTTTGCAAACACACAGAGAGAGAGAGAGAGAGAGAGAGAGAGAGAGAGACGGGGGGCATCTTCCTGCTCTTATTTTTGTGGCGCTGTCAATTTTCGAAGGGAAATTTGGTGGATTGGCATGGTGACGAAAGTGTGCTCTGGTGAGTGGCGCGCGAGGGCCGTCTGGGTAATCGGTTCGCGTTCCTTCTTGCGCTACCAGCTTCCTTTATTTGAAGGGAAATTGCACAGATATATGCCTCGCAGGGCATGGACACAACGCGAGCCTGTTTCACGTCACCCAGATGTGCGGTTAAATGGTGTCGTGGTGGAAAGTCGGCCGTCGGTAGCGTTATGTTGCGGGGACACCGGAGCACTTTCGCCAGCTTCCCGCACGGATGGCAGCTAGATGGCAGCTAGATGCCGCCGCCTTTGGTCTTTTGCATTATTCGTCTCATGGGCAGGTGGCATTGTTGCTGCGCCCCTCACGGGTTGCGGGACTCAGTCTTGCCTCCATTCTCTGTGTGTGGAGCTTGCTTGTTCTCGCTATGTCGTGCAGATATCCTGTCGTTTCTCTGGTTTCCTTTCTCCCACAGTCACAAGTCCTGCCATCGGGGTTAATGACGCCTCTGAAGTGCCTGTTGTACGTGTGAGCCCTCGGATAAATAATAATAGTAGACTTTCAATAAAAGTGCATCTTGATATTAATCTTAAAACTGAATGAAAGACATGTGAAATTCAACGGCCATGCAGAGAGCCGTATAATATATGCCTAGTATACATGAACAATAAAACATAAAGTATGATATATGCATTTGTTCGGTGACTTAATTCGTTTCTGCGTCGGCTTCATTTGCATTAGCGACAAACAATGTATGTCCCGTTTGTTACTGATTTATAAATAGGCCTATATATAAGGTATTTAGTTATAACAGCTTATGAAAGAAAAATGTTAATGTTGCTTTATGTGGGGAATATCGCTCTTGTTACTGAGTAGCACGGAAATGTATGAAATCCTACACCTAGCTGTGTTTTGCACGGCAGTTCCTGAATCAGTGCTGACCCACTTATGTGAATGAAATGGACAATAAATCCTAGCAGAAGTGTTTCCATGAATACTCCATCATCCCAGCGGTGCTCTGCGCGCCGGATCCCCCGCACGCCGCCAGTGCTGGTACCTCGCCGGTAAGCGGACGGCTGATAGGGTGGCGGGTCATTAAGATGCATGATACGGTGCCGCTTGCTGATCAGGCGCTTTATTGTCAGAGCTAGTGACCCGTCGCCGTGACCGCAGCTCCCGGGACGTCTCCGCCATGCGCGCTCGTTTACTGCCCCGCGTCCTCCTACCCGCTATTTATCGGTGTTTATTGGCTGCGGAGTGCGGAAAAAAGTGGCCCGGCGTGGAGCAGAGGATATCTGGCGTGCTTCCCGGGGGGAGTCGCCTGCTGCGGGGTGCAGCCGCGGGTTTGTCAAAAGGAGGAGAATAGCATGGAAAAGACGTTTTGTTTGTCGGAGTGGAGCGTAATATAATGGTTCTGTTAGAGCCGAGACCTGCTTTTTTCGGTGATAAAAAACGGAGTTTATCTCATTTTTCATGTTGTGTACAATATATGCATATATGTGGAAAAATCCTCGGTGATGTTGTTCGTTCCGTAGGCGCAGGTTCGGTTCGGCTTGGATGATCGGATCTGACACTCGGTTTTGTCTGCAGCTGACAGGCTCCGCGGCTCCCGGGAGAATCCAGTCGCGTTTGCGGTTTGCCGTGAGCGCCAGGGGTTCGCCGGCCTGCCGACCTCTGACGGTCCGTGAGATAAGCTGCAGAGGACCCCTGCTGAAACTGCGCCCGGCACGGCGGTGCGAGATCGTGTGGAAACAGCTATGAAAGCAGAATTTTTGAATGGAGATGCTGTGGTTTTAAACGCCCGGTATACCCCTGGGTCAGGGTAAGGCGGGGTGGCAGCAGAATGGACCAGGACCCCGGGGAGGCTGTGGCCCCCCACTGTGACACCAGGCTGCAGTCTGGCAGAGTGACAGGGGGGCATTCCGACCAGGTAAGGCGCCCGGGCTTTTTGGACCCTGGTTCTGTTCCATTCTCACACAGGGACAGTAACATACAATCTTGAAGCCTGTCCTGGGGTTAGGACAGATGTATTTAACTCACGCACACGCCGATGTCTGGGGAGTTTCCACCAGCCCTGTTGCCAGACACCTGTCTGTAGTATCAGGCACTGCTGACCCGCTTTGGTTGAAGTGGGGTGTGAGGTTGGGCCTCTCGTCACGGTTCTCGTCCTGGATACCAAGCGGAGGGACAGCAGGGGTTATGTGTGCCAGGACACCGAGGATAACACAGTCAGCACAGTCAGCACAGTCAGGAGCTCACTAAGCACAGGTTCATAAATACCCTGCCGTGTGTAACGTGCATGTATGTATGTTTATGGACAGGCAGAGTGAGGAAAGTGTGTGTGTGTGTGTGTATGTGTGTCAGTGTTGTTGGTGTGTGGTGTGCATGTTGTGGGTATTTTGTTGTACATGTCTGTGTGTGTGTCTGTGTGTGTGTCTGTGTGTGCCAGCGGTTTGAATGCCCTCTCAGTGCCAGCCGCTGTGGCTGCTGCGATGTCTCGCGTGTCCCGCTGCCTCTGCCCTTCACCAGGGTGCCAGCTGGGCCGGGTGCTGGAGGACTCAGGGAGGCTCAGGCGCTCTGTGCCTCTTTATAGATCATGTACCTGCTGAAGGCTGCTCCAGGTTTTTAGCCGTCAGGAGCAGCTGTCCTCCGCAGTGGCTGCATGCTGTGGCTCCGCTTCCCCCATTCAGTGTCCGTAGGGGGCAGCCAAGTGCTAAAAACATCATATTCTAACCTTACCTGCCGTTTGGAGTTTGCGCATAAATCGGGTTGGGCACCGCGGACTGGGCTGGGCACCGCGGACTGGGCTATGCACCGCGGACTGGGCTGGGCACTGCGGACTGGGCTGGGCACCGCGGACTGGGCTGGGCAGCCTCACAGACTCTTTGGGGCACCTACACAGGGACACACTTTCCTCTTTTTAGTGTTGTTCCTCAGCTGCTGTGGATGGGTCGGAACCCAGGGCTTTGAGGAGCAGGGACCCAAACCACCTCGCCGTCTCTCCCCCTTTTTCTTCCCCATGTCTTTCTCTCTTTACCCAGGAATACTATGTGTTTCATCCATCTTGTTTCTTTTCTTTGTTTGTCATCCTCTGTCTGCTTAAACTGATCATTGATGAGGTCAGTGTATGGCGCCCCCCCTGCTGGTCAGGAGGCCCCACTGCATGCTGCTTAGTGGCTTGGCTGTAGCTGAGAGGACGTCCTGCCCTCCGCCACAGTAGGAGAGCAGGACCTCCGACTGCTCAACGTACCCGAAAGACCATCATTCCTCCCCAGTACTTTGCATAGCTGCCGTAGTTACATAGTGCTTGTCTTAGCACCGTCTTTAGCGCCGGGAAGCTGCTTATGCTGCTCTTTCTCTGCTAACAGCTCCATTTATATGAGGGTGCCTGTCGGAGGCCGAGGCAGCCGTGTGCTAATCAGGCTGTTAGCTAACATGCTGCTGGCGCTGTGCTGATCAGGGCTCCGGCAGGACCGGGCACTGAGCTGCTGTGTGTGTGTGTGTGTGTGTGTGTGTGTGTGTTAGTATGAGTGTGCGCAGGCGGGGGGGGGCAGCCTACATCATATTGCAGAGTGAATCCTCTGTAGGGTCACCCTGCTCCCCAACCCTCAGTGTTGCAGCTTAGCCGCCTCGCCCGCCACCCACGCCCCGGCCTCTGGTTTTCTGGTTTGCTTTCCATGCGACTGCTTTAGTGATCGCCCCCCCCCTCCCCCCCTGGCCGCCCTGCAGCCTCTCCTGCAAGTGCATGGCCAAGGGGCCACGGATTTGGGGCAGGAGGGCGGGTCGTGACCCTGTGCTCCGGGCAGGTGGGGAGTGCGGGTGCGGGTGCGGAGCCGGCCCTGTGCCAGCTACAGGAGGTGGCCGCCTGGCAGCAGCAGCAAATCCAGGCCCAGCAGCGCAGCCTGGTGGCCAAGGTAGGCCGCACTGCCCCCCGCTCACACCCCTGCAGGTCACGTGGCCCCCACTGCCTATAGCAGTTAGACGATGGGTGGATGGGTGGATGGATGGATGGATGGATGGATGGCATTACTAATGTGAATCTTGTGTGTAATGACTGAGGAATTCTTGGCTGCCTTGTTTGCTGCGCCTTTATGGTGTGCTGAGGGCATTGATCTTAGACCGGCTGATTTATTTCCATATTTTGTCTGCAGAATCCTATAAGCTTATTCAGATTTGGATCATTTTGTAGGGCATCTCTCTCTGCCTGCTAACGTCAGGTCTGATGAGTAGTTGATGTGCTGTCAGGTTTAAGCCCTCAGTGGTTGTTATGTATGAGCCATCGGTGCGCAGTGTTCCGGACAGGCACTGCGTGTTTGACGTCTGAATAATGGACATGGTGGGAATCCAAACATACAGCCAATGGGCTGTTGTTGACTCGTAGCTAAGGAGGTACCCCTCCCCCTGAAAGTGTCTGGTTCCGGTCCAGAAGTCCCTTGAGTGGTTCCCCTGAAACTCTTAATACTTAAAGTGATTTTTTTCCCCAGTGGAAAATGCAGCTCCTTTGTTCAATTGTACTCACTTTGAAATTAAATGTCTTTTAAGCAACGAAATGTTGCTTTTGTATACGATAAAACTGTTTAAATATTTAAATCACTTTAAATGAAGTTCATATTCATATTCATTCACTACTTCTTGGTGTGGAATTAGTGCTGTATTGGTGCTGTAATCGAATGCATTTCAGGGCAGTTAGATGTGAGATGTGAGGACATTACTGGGTTAACCAGAGTTGAGGGGCCTGTTCAGGAGCCTGGCTTTACCTTTTGTGTGTGTGTGTGTGTGTGTGGAGTGTGTGTGTGTGTGTGTGTGTGGAGTAGGTTTATATTGCATGGTGGGGAGCCCACCATATGATAAAAGCCTGTTTTTTTGACGTTGTGGATTCCCACAAAGTTCTGTGAATGCAATCAAAATAAGTAAAGATGCAAAAAGTATTTTGTTGGGTTACTTATGGTTAAGGTTAGGGCTGAGTAGGGGTTAAGGTCGTCGTGTTTTGATTAGAGTTTTCCCCATAGAAATTAATGGAAAGTCCCCACAAAGATATATATGATAAGGTTATAAGATAGAACCTGTGTGTGTGTGTGTGTGTGTGTGTCTATGTACATATGCTGTGCTGCTGATTTATTTGTTGACTGTTAGCTAGCAATAAGAATACACAAATTTCGGCATATAGATTAAACATTAACATACTAATTAACCATAATTAACTCATTAACCATTGTGTTTTGGGCTGGATTTGCTTCTCCATTCAGTATTGGGGTGCTGGTACCCCCCCGCCCTGCTAACCTCGCGGCTGATCAATCACCACGCCTCTCCTCGTGTACAGGAGCAGCGTCTGCGGTACCTGAAGCAGCAGGAGCGCAAACAGCAGTTGCAGTCGTCGCAGCCGGCAGCTCAGACGGAAAGCGAGAAGCTGCAGCGCTTGAAGGAGCGCGTGGACAGTCAGGAGGCCAAACTGCGGAAGATCCGTGCCTTGCAGGGCCAAGTAGACTGCAGCAAGACCCTCAACGGGTCCCTGTGTGAGTAGAGCTTGGCCATGCGATGCGATGCGATGCGAAGACGGGCTGTCTTCCCGGGGGGGAGGGGCAGAGGGAGAGAGAGAATGAGAGAGAAGGAGGGAAGGGGGAATGAGAGGAAGACACAGAGGGAGAGGGAAGGAGGGAGGGAGAGAATGGGAGAGAGGGAGGGAAGGGGGAATGAGAGGAAGACACAGAGGGGGAGGGAAGGGGG
>JABJVO010000040.1:762311-774863 GCA_026770805.1 Boulengeromyrus knoepffleri | reverse complement strand
TGACCATGCCCTGGTCCTGCCCTGACCGTGCCCTGGTCCTGCCCTGACCGTGCCCTGACCGTTCCCTGACCATGCCCTGGTCCTGCCCTGACCGTGCCCTGGTCCTGCCCTGACCGTGCCCAGTCCCCAACTGTCATCACCCTCAGGGGTAACAGGCTCCTCTTTCGCCAGCGCAGATGAGGACGGGCAAGACGGGCAGCAGTTCCACTCAGGGCTCCCTTTGCTCATGTTGCGCCTTTTTTATTTTGTACATTTGTGGTTTTATTTCTTCATTTGAAGATTGGGAAGGGAAAGGCCCGGTGAAAGGCACACGCAGGCAGCCCTAGGTGGCGCTCTACTCCAGGTGACGTTTGATCTCCTTCAGCATGAGCATGGGTCACTGGGCTTTCCTGTTTTCAATTTCGCCGGATGGCGGCTCTTTGGATTAGTGAGGGATTTGGTCGGGGGGTGTTGAGCAATCTGAGGGGGAGGTCGAGGGCGAGTCCTGAGGAAATATCCATGTGGTTCAAAAAGCCACAGTCAGGGATTGGGGTCACGGGGTCACGGGGTCACAGGGTCACGGTCAGGAGCAGGACATCACACCAGATGGAACCGCGTCCAATGCAGAGACCTGAATCTGCCCCCTCAATGCCACAGCCATTTACTTTTCACTCAGGATCTGTACAATGTACACCCCCCTCCCCTGCGGTGCCGCCCTTCAGGGAGAGCGACAGTGTATGCGGTGGAGAGGTCACATGACCTGTAAGGGGTCACATGACTCTGCCGGGGGAGTGACTGAGGTGAAAGACTGATGTTTGGAGCTTGTTCTGTTCTGTAAATACTGTGCACAATAAAACAGTGCCCTGGCATGACATGCAAGCGGACTCTTTGCTGTGTGAGGTGGAGTGTGCGTGCGTGTCTGTGTTTGTGTGTACTGTGTGTGTGTGTACCCTGCTCACTGTGTGCATCTGTGTTTGTGTGTACCCTGTTCACTGGCTCTGTGTGTGTGTGTGTGTACCCTGCTCACTGTGTGCGTCTGCGTTTGTGTGTACCCTGCTCACTGGGCGCGTGTGTGTGTGTGTACCCTGCTCACTGGGTGTGTGTGTACCCTGCTCACTGTGTGCGTCTGTTTTTGTGTGTACCCTGCTCACTGTGTGTGTGTCTGTGTTCATGTGTGGGGGACACTGAGGAAGATGATGATGAGTGTGGTGGAGCTGTCGGTGAGGGCCGGCATACCCCGCCTGCAGTACAACACAGCAAGAACATGTGCAGTGAGGGCAGCATGCAAACGTCTGACCCTGGAGGGATAAAGCAGCTGCCACCTGCTGCCCAGCGCCGCGTCATAATGATTATTACTGTAATACTACTATCATCACATAAACATTTTATGCCTGGTCTCCTGTGCTTCACAGCAGCAGATCCAAACCTTTCGTGTTAGCTAACTTTAGCTTCCCTTTAAATGTTGTATGAAGTATGGAGGAACTATGCTCTGCTGACACACGGGAGCTCATGGCCGGGTGTCGGCAGTGAAGTACACCGCGCGCATCTGGAATGGCTGAGTACGCATAGAGGTTTGGAAGCCACCTGATTGTAATGTTGATTACTGACAGCAGAGGGCAGTAGCGCTCTTTTTCCCTTTTTAAAAGTTGTGACTGCGACTCGTTTTTGTGCAACACAACCGATGCACCGAGTTTCTGAGGCCGCATTTCCCAGCAAACGAAGCAGCGGCTTTCTGAGCCGTGTTTCTAGGCGAGCGGCTTTCCTCCTGGTCACCACCTTTCTGTCAGAGTTTGTCCATAATCCCTTCATTATTTTGTGTTATTAATGACGTCTGTAAACTATTTATAACAAGGTATGTAACAGTGGGAAAGTAAAGTCGGTTAGCAGATTTTTGTCATAAAAATGGTTTTGATTGCTTCAGTAAGATATTAATCAGGTTTGCTTATGTCTGAGGTTTGGACCGGTGTAGGAAAGGGTTATTATGCCTAACTGAAGGATTATATTATGTGAACATCAATTTACTGGAAAATACCTTGATGTTCGGGAAAGTGTGCAGTGAAAACGGAAGACAATCATCACAACAACGGGCCAGGGGCCCACATCGACATAACGCACAGCAGCTGGAAATGATAACGAAGCCGAAGACGGAAAGTATGGAAAATGCTTGTGGACCTTCACTCACATTGAGGGGTTCCGCCGGGACTCCACGTGCCAGTAATTTTAAATTCTATCAAGTTATTCGAATCTAATTTGTTTATTAGGAAAGCTTTATCATTACATGGTTAATGAAATAACGCTATTCCGGTAAGTTACACAATAATTTAGTTCAGAATTGTACATTCAGCATACTGTAAGTAACATAGTAACTCATCTAGAAGATAGTTACGTCTCAGCCCACTGGATTCTTCGATCACTGTGATACCCGTGGTGAAACATTGCTTACTAAAACGATTGGTTTTCATTTTGTTTACTTATTCTTTTTTTCGTCCTGGTAATTTGAACGTCTGTTTCTGTTCTTCGGTAATAAGCTAACGATACCTCGTAAATATCTATAGGGGGTCCTTTAAATTAAAAGGCAGAACAGCGTAAGTGTAAAGATACTGATTTAGATCTTGACAGCGCGCTATACAAGAATCACATTTTGTCTAAGAAATATAAAGACAAAAACATGTGGGACACATTCAGTTTTGGCACATCTGGTCTCACCGAAAGTCTTAAATGTTGTATTAATTATCCAGGAGCCATGCTCAGATGTCTAATTACTCCATTACCCAAAAATATTGTTACAACGCTTTTGTTTTGGACACCAATGTAGTGTTACAAGTATATTATGTCATTATGCATTTATGTTTGTGTTCTGATGTAATAGTTTCGACCTGAATCGGGTACTGGTTCGGGGGTGGGGGGAACTGTTTTCGTAATCGCCATGAGTTAAATAATACGTATTAAGTTCCTATAGCCTATAAAGTGACGGGAAACAGCTGTAGCTCCTCGGGCTCCACAATCCCGCACAAATAACCCTGCTCCCGTAGAACAACTAGCCTATATTGACTTTACTTTTTAGCAGTCGTGACAAACGAAACATCATGCTATTACACACTATGCTGATCGTATTCTGTAAGGTAGACTGTATTCTGTAAGAAAAAAAACATTTTTCTATTCGTCGGAAAAAGTGGATAAACCAGTCACATTCTAATCGTTTTAGTCTGTAGTCACAGGTGATCAATATTAATAAAAAATATCCTAAAATAATTAGTAGGCAAATTCGCTATGGTATAACAGTGATAAGGTTCGGATATCCAAATACCATGCAGGTTAAGAAATCTGAAATGAATGGCCAACTCAATATCTGAGCACTAAACAAAGGCGAAGTGTTGTTATGTGGGGGAACAGATGCGCAGGCCGGACCACCGACTGATAATGTCTGCAGGGGGGCACATGACGCGTGCCAGCGTGGCGCGTGAGCAGCCCCGCCGCGAGATAAGAGACGGCGCCAGTCAGCGCATCATATCACGCAGAAGATCGGGATCCGGCTCCATGATTAACGAAGCGCTGTAACGCACCGAAAGGTGAGGCCGTTTTTACCCACTGCGTTTTCTCTCAATGAAATAATCTGAAAAGTCGGCTGCCTATTTTTATAGGCCCTGTTTTATATATACTGACATCCAGAACATGCATTTTCAAGGTTATAGAATAGTGTTTGTCTGTTTAGGGAAATTGTCAATATTTGTTTATATAGTAAAATTGATTTCGATTCAATGTACTTATTAGCCTATTTATTACATATGCCAACCTAGCGTTTTAGCCCTAATATTCAAGTAATTTCATTTTGACAAAACGTATGAGTGGCGCTGAGAGAGACACTGACTGCACGGAGCGGTAGGATGTCGCTGGGGGCCGGACAGCGGCAGAGCGGCCGCCGAAGTCGGCTGGCTGAATGTGTACCTAGACACCACTGCTTCTCGATGGATCAATGCCCGTTTTATGGCTGTCTCGTAGCCGAGCCGCAAAGCGCCGGTATACTGTCGGGTACAGGCTCTCCGTCCCTGTCGTGAGTGATGACGGTCAGCGACGTGGAGTTGGAGCAGTAGACAAGTAAATGTGAAATATTGTAACTCCTGCTTTCGGGCAAAGTTGTAAACATCCAGTATCAAACTGCCTTTGGTTTTGCATGAGGGAATTAGTGTGTGCAAACAAATGCAAAATGTCACATTGACACTTAAGTCACTATATATGTTTCTACCGGTGCTAAATGAGTATATTAATCTGTTTACATATGCATAATACAATTGTCTTAAAGCACAGTTGTCGATTTCAGTTGCATTTGCACTGTGTTGTGGCTGCTGCGGTCGCGGTACGCATTAATGTGGAAGGATGTCTTATTCTTTTCCCACAAGTACTGTATTTCTCTCAAGTACATTTTGTTCGTTTGGCCGCGCGTGGGATTATTTCACTCCCTTTCAAATGAATTTAAACCCAGGCATGTTAAATTTTACTGACGGTGGTTAATTTGGAGAGTTGTACGGTTGCCCGTTCCCCATTATCTGTTTTAAAAGAAATGCAGGAATTTGTTTAATTTTTATTTTACGAATAAAACTGTTTTAATAACACGACGTGTCCGTACAGCTTGCTGGCATATTCGGTATGCAGTTCGGTATGCGGCATGTATATACATAAAACGTGTCTGTTATTTTGGATCTCATATTTGAGCTGATTATACACAGAGGCATTTTGCTTCCCCCCAGACAGTAATGTTGGCCCCCGGCCCAGCTGCCAGCCCCGCGCGCAAGGCAGGCTGCAGATGGGTCTTCATACTGGGCCAGGGCCTGCCGGCTGCCCCCTGCGTGTGCGTGCGAGGCTCCGTTTACCTTAGGATGGATTCCACCTGGTCCCCTGTCTTGTTAAGTTCTCCCTTAAAAACTGACGTGAGATCACCAAGTCCTAATCTTAGCGTTAATTATTGCAATCTGAATGGTCAGACTGGTTTTGGGGGTCTGTGGGTTGCGTAGCCCGGACTCATGCGTCGCCGATGGCAACGGAGTGACGCGTTTAAAGCGCACGGGCGCCGCCACGCCGATGTTCCTGTAGGGTCCTGTTGCGTTAGTAAGGGCGGCGCCACCGGCTATCGTTTGTGACTAAGAAGCAGTAACACATCATCTGCCCCTCCCCCATCTTAGCACACTGCGTCGGGCGCATCCACCCTGTCCGCAGCCATCAGCGATAACACGCAATGAATCCTGGTTTCTTGCTTTGAAAGTATTTTAGGAATAGATCATCAAAAAATAATACAAGTCTGCATTAAAAGCCAATGCGTATGTGAGCTTGGCCCGGTTGGAGAGGTGATGCGGGAGGGTTTCAGCAAATACTGCCCGTATCTGTGAGCTGAAAGCAGGATGAGCTGCACTGACTCAGTCGGTTTTATTTCTTTGGTTCTACTCTGTACTAATTTGAAGGAGTTAGAATATAGGTCAGCCTGACACAGTTTCTGCAGTCATAAGGGATAACACTCAAGCAGAGTTATAACTGAGGAACACGACAGGCGTATTCAGAACCTCTCAACAGGGTCTAGGATTAGCTGACCAAAGTCACCTGTAGTCTCCTTTAAAAATGAGAGAGTCTCCGTTAGATTTCTCTTTGAGAAACTTAAGAAACGGCCAGCACAGCAGTCGGTGAAGGATGCTGAGACCAGTCATAAGGGAATTGCAATAAACAAAGTAATAAACAAGGTGCTTTTTGAACACAACTGTTCATGCAGAGCATACAAGCGGAATCTGGCGGTGATATATGCAAGACGGCAGGTTAAAATAAAGGATGTAGGTCACACTTAATAACAGGCGTAGAGCATAATAGGCTATATGCAGTGATGGTTTATTAATGATCTCCATGACAACATCCCTCTACACCCTAATGAGCACATCTGAGATCTCTGCTCATGGGGGTGGTACAGCCCCCCCCCACAGAGTGCCGACTGACCTTCACTCCCATCTGCTCACATCTGCACCCATCACTGGTGGCTGCTTGGATTTGCCGGGTCCCTCTGCAGTATCGAGTCCCCAGCGTGCGACTGGAGCATCGCGCCGAGAGGCTCCTTCTCCCCGATTCGATACGTTACTCACAGTCGCATCTCATAGCTGGTCACATGCTAATTAGCAGATGTGTTTTTTTTTGTTATGTGGTCAATAAGTAAATTATAGAAGATGGGTGGATAGATGTGTTGTCTTAGCCAACATGGATGTCTGTGTCCTCTTCCTCTTGTGTAATCCATTCATACAGATGGCTGTTTACTGATTTCTGTAACGTTGTGATGCACCAGCGTTGTTGTCGTGAGCAATACCTACAACACATTTGCTCACCACCTGGTGCCCGGCTGGGTGCAGGACGGGACACACTTCAGCGCTTAAGGTTACAACCAAACCGCTGCCTTTCTAGACCAGTGATTTGTGGCTTCTTGTCAGTGGCGGAGCCGCAATGATGGGCAGAGGAATCGCGCAGCTTGTCTGACCTGTTTACAGCTGCAACCCCCCCACAGCATCAGCGGTCATTTCTGCAGCTTCTTTTTGTTCATTCAGGAGATGGTTTAAATTTCTTCTTTAATTTTTTTTAAATGTTAACGTGTATTATTTCTGATGACGATACTGCACAACCAAAGTCTGCAGCCTTATGCATTTGACATCAGAACCCATCTCTGATTATGCAGGGGCTGCGTACCTATTTGTTTCCCGGCTCACGTCTCCGGGACTCAACCTGACCTTAACGCTGTGGATGTGGCATTTGCTTTATCTTCCTGTTTTTGTCCCATACCTTCTTTTTTTTTTTTATCTTTGCACCCTCCGAAGATGAGCGTTTCTGGCTGTGTGCTGTGCTGTGTGCTGTGTGCTGCGGGCTGTGTGCTGTGCTGTGTGCTGTGCTGCGGGCTGTGTGCTGTGCTGCGGGCTGTGCTGTGTGCTGTGGGCTGTGTGCTGTGCTGTGGGCTGTGTGCTGTGTGCTGTGCTGTGTGCTGTGTGCTGTGTGCTGTGTGCTGTGCTGTGTGCTGTGCTGTGTGCTGTGTGCTGTGTTCTGTCTGTGGGACGTGTCCCTCCTTATGTCCTGTGCTTCCTGCTCTAGGCTCCGAATTGCCGCCTCAGCCTAGCGGCTAAAAGGAAGCATAAGAGAAAAATGGTTTCGAAATTCATGGAGGGCGTGTGCTGTCAGTTACTGCCTGGTCTCATCCTATGAGAACCAATAAAAAAGGGACCTACTGGCGACTGACAGAGCACTGTAACCCGAACCATGGGAGTTTCATACCCTTGCTTGCCCCATCAATAGCTACAGGGCAATCCTAAGGAAACCCACGTGGGCAACAGGCACAATCCAGTGACTAAGTTTGCTACTAAATAGCTGGACACATAAATTCATGAAATAAGGGCTTAAAATTGCGCACTATGTATGTCACAGTAAGACAACTGAATAATTTGTGTCAGAGCAGGAAAGCGGCTGCGAGTGATGGAGCCACTGACCTTCAAAGGCAGCGCTGTGACCCCCTCAGGGGGGGGTTAGGGCCTCTGATGGAGTTTAAATTGCAGTGTTTTAAGGTGGCTGGTTTACTCAGCGGGCGCCTGGCCTCGGACGGCTCACAGTTCCGCCATATGTTTTTTAAGAGAATGGCAAAGGTAATGCTGATTAGCAGAGTGTTGGAGTGGAAGTAATGAATCGCATTTGTCAGAGTGTCTGTCTAGCCCCAGCGCAGTAACTTACCCTTTATATACCTGTTACGACTGAAGAGAGGACTTCAGGGCACTGCAGGCATGTCTACTTACCACTGAAAGCTCCAAGTCTTACTTCCTTCTAATTTCACAGTGAGCGAATCACATTTTTCCGCTAACGAATTCTTCGTCTTTTGCGAACGATAAACCTTACATCTGCATTAAGTCCTTTCTGATTGGTCAGTAATAGTTTCCTTTCAAAGCACTTCTGGTAAGGCTGTATCCCCATCACTGTGCCTTTTCTGTCGGTACGGCGACAGTTAAGGATGTGCACCTGTGGCCTGCAGATTTCTTTGATCAGGTCAAGGATGGTCCTGCTATTTTTCAGATATGCAAAGCACTTCACCTGGAGTTTTTCATTAAAATGTCCAGCTGTGTAAAGGGTTCAGCTAAATGTGCAGTAAATGTTGACAGTGTCTACATGCATCATGCATGTAGCCTGGCGCTGGCCAGATTAAACCGGCCTCAAAACATGTAGTTTTATGATGTGTCACGATTATTTATTTCATCATGACCATACGCCGAAGCCAAAACTAGTTTGTTTCTAGTTTGTAGACATACCTAATGCTAATCGCATTTATGTTACAGTCATTGAATGGTGAATAAGCTAAATTTGTACATCAGTGTAAATGTATCTGAAATGTAAGAATATGGCCACTGCAGTTCGGAAACTGGTGGCCAGCTGTCATACCTGGCAAATGTTTGCAGGTGGGAAATTTTTTTAAATGCATACAAAGGATTTTAAAAGTTCAGATTTCTAGAGTTGGGGTCTGTCTCAAATCTCACCCACAGTCTACTCAAACCAGCAAATACGCAAGATATGATAAGGCTTAAAAAATCTATTCCCTAATTTGGACTGGATGGCGATAAGTCTGACTGGACAATGGACTGTAGGCAGTGCTGTGAAATTTCATTGCTGCGAAAGTTTTGGAACAAATGAGAATGATTTAACTTGATAACAATCTTGAAAGAAAGCAGGTCAGACCTTTCCCAGAATCCACAGAATGTTTAAACTTCACGTCAGAGGTGTCTGATGAGCGATATAACACAAAAGAAAATAGGGTAAAGATACATCTTCTGTTTTCGGTCGTTCTGATGTTAACAGCAAGTTTAGCACATTTGAGAGAGGCATGCGATGCAGCAGCAACACCCCTCTTCTGATAAAGCTTCTTAGGACACTGGGATTGTTTTGAAATCCATTACTCCTCGTTATTCACCTGTTCTAGACTTAGCTCTCAGTTTAGACCACTTATGCTTGGTTCGGTATTTTGAATCAAAGACGAGAATGGCATCTGTCAAAGAGAGGAGGGAACAATGCAACATTCTACGTTAGGCTAGAGGCTCACCCAGGAATCACGGGACACAAATCGGGGAACACCCAGGGCAGGATGCCAATCCATCACCGCACGCCAGACAGTGGAGGATAAATAAGACGTTTTGTTAGTTACTAAGGGATAAATCGAAATGTATTAATCGATGCATTAATCGCAATTTAAAAGGTATAAAAATAATTCCATCTGCTCCAATTTTTGCTCTTTCCCTGCACCGTCATTTCCAAGTTAACACCAGTGCTTGTGGTAAAATCTATCAGCAGCCAATCAGCAGGCTGTGGCTGTAAGAGTCAACCAATCAGCACGCTATGGCTGTAAGCGCCTCCCCAGTAGTTCGTGTTCGAACTGAAATTACCGAGTCTGGTGTAGGTACTGGAAAAAGGGTTCGGGAACTGCTTTTGGGCCGATTTCCTGAGGTGTGAACACAATGAAAGTCCCAGGTTCTGGAAAAAAGTTCTGGTTCCAGAGAAAAGTTCCCGAGCTGTGAAAGCGCCTTAATCACGCACATAATTGTGCACTGATTGCAACACAGGGATATCAATTCACCTAGACCATGTTCTTGGAGAGCACTCAGAGTAAGCCCAACAGTCCTGGAGAATATACAAGCCGCTCAAACACAGGCAGAGAAATAGGTTTGGGGTTACAATGCTGACCACTTAGTCACCGAGCTGCAACTGGAAACTTAAATTATTTATTTAAAAGGCTATTGAATTAAAAGCCTTCCATTAATGTTCTAACTGCTTATCCTGATCAGGGTCACAGAACCTACCCAGCGCACAAGACTGCGACTGTAATCCCATAGCATACAGCTATGAGCTCTGCTTAGGCTAACCGCGTGTCTTCGGACCGCAGAAGGAAACCCGACCAGGAGGGAAGCCTGTGAAATCCATGCAGCAACCCCGTAGGTGTGAGGCAACAGCGCTACTCGTACAAGGCACGGTGCCACACTTAAGAGTCTTCCAATTCCGGAAAACAAGCCTTTGCTTTGTACGTATCAACGAGGTCCCAAAGATGTCTGTTGTATAGTTAACTACTTAGCGAAAATTATAACTTTGTAATTTAATTGAAAGATATTCAAGTAACGTTAGTAATAATAACTTAAAATATTTTGCATATACGCGATGGTTAAAATGAAATAGTAAATCATAGTGACTTTATACCAGCATTAAACCAATTCTGCGGGTTTCATTGTAATGTTACCATATATATATATATGTCCTGATGAAACCTCTGTACTCTTGGATTTGTGCTTGCCGCTTCAGTCAGCTCTGTTCCTACCAATCCATCCATATGGCTCTATTCCTGCATAGCCACATTTTGTGCACAATTTCTTACAGTATGTGTCCGCGCTGGACTCAGGCGTGAGCACGACCACTCCACTCTTATGCAATGAGTGTTTTTAAGAGCTGCGTGTTCCGGGAGACGTTGATGACGTCACGTTTTTGCATACGCAATAATGTATCCATTGACTATAAATCGGTAGCTGCTAATTGCCAATATGCTGTAGTTCCTATTGGAGTTCCTCCTGGTCCTGGTTGTTAAAAGACGTTATTGTATGATGTACTGAAAGAGCAAAAACGACATAAGCTATAAATACGCTTTTCCTAGTTGTGGTTAATAATTACACTGTATTTAGAGTTAGTGACACACTTCTTAGTTTGTTATTAAAAAGGGGGAAAATGGTGAATGACAAGAATAATCATCATCAGATCATTTTTGGCCGCTGAAGTTGGAAGGAGTGACTTTGTGAAATACATTGTTACATTTATTTCTCATTACTGTAGCTATCCAGTCTGAAGCGTGGAGTATTTCGCTGCCCTGGAGCACGTACATTACCACATGGTACTCAGCTGTGTGGGAAAGTTTTCTTGCCAAAACCGTGTTGTTCCTGCAGGCACCTCCGCGCGCTTCAGCTGCTCCTGCCTGGATCTCCCCGCTCTGCGTCTCCTGTCTTCCTGGAGTAAATCACGTGCAGTGTGACCCTGGTGTCGGTGGCCCTGGTCATGAGACACACGTGCTTGGAGGGAGTTCTGCTGACCACCGGTGTGTTTTCTGCAGAAAGACTTTGAGAAGACATGAGGTAAACAGCTAAGAGGTTGGTTAGAGGGTTTAAGCCTGATGAGAGGTTCCCCATCGCTGACTATAGGGCAAACGTCATCGCCATGTTCCCGCTGCGCTGGAGTGATGTCACACATCTGTCTGGAACGTGTCTGAACCCACCCACACCTCGACGTCTTCCTGAGACGGTCTGGCTCGTTAATAGGTGTCATCCCCCTTACTGATTAGTGACTTTTAGCATGTGGCTAATGGAACAGCCTGCTTGCAGAATGCGGTGCTGCCCGTCACAGGGCTTTCCTGAGTTTAAGGCTAGAAGATGCTAAAAGCAGGAAGCATGGATGACATCTCTGTCCTGGTGATGAGACTGAACAGGGAAAAGGCCCAGAGAGAAGCTGAAGGAAGCTGAAGCTGAACGGGCCTGAATGATGTGGGTGTGGGGTTTCCCCAGCCATGTCCAAGGGGCCCTGCTGCTTGTGATACTGCAGGGGACTCGAACCGCTTCGGCTCGGCGGGCGATGTGGCCGCGGGGTCGAGGCCTCCACGCTCTGTAATGGTCTGGCAGGAAGCTGCCTGCGGTTTGTGGACAGTAAATAAACTGGGGCCCCCACCTCCAGCTGGGCACAGTAGATGCTCCGCTGCCATTGACTCGCGCCCGTGTGAATGAACACAGATTGTTTTGGGCTGGCTTTGGGCACACTGTGCCCTCCTGGCATGCAGCGGCCTAGCAGGGGGGAGGGGCTGGTCAGAGAGCCAGCAGACGCGTGGAGGGGGTGTCAGTGAGACACTGGGCACGTGGGGGGTGTTAGAGAACCAGCGGGCACGTGGGGGGGGGAGGGTCTCCCCTCTTCCGGACTTGAGATGGGGGAGGAGGTTCAGCCATGGGATTAGGCCCATCTTCCACACATGCCGTCGCCCCCGCAGCCGCAGTGCGGGCTGGGAATCCCCTGGCAGCCGGTGCCTGAGGAAACAGCAGGATCAGCATCCCTGGGGGGTCAGCATGCCGCTGAAGAGCAGGGAGCCAGACTGGCGTCACTGCTGCTGCATGCTGCGGCCTGCAAGTCTCTGCCATGTTCACCGTCCCCTCTGCATGGTGGGACTGCGTATCCATGGCAACTGGCAGCACCTGCTTAGGATGGGGATTCTCCTGTCTGCCTTGTCTCAGGGTGGCATCCTGGTGCAGGTCAGGATCTGCCTACAGGCTTTTTGTTGTGATTAATTAAATATTAATCATCTCTCTCTACAGAACAGACCACATGCAGGTGTGGTGTTCAGGACATGCTGCTTAACACGCTACAGGCCGGCTGATCTGTACTTACTCTGGCTCCCTCTCCCCCCCCCCCCCCCCCCCCCCCCCCCCCCCCCCCCCCCCCCCCCCCCCCCCCCCCCGCCCCCGCTCCGCGCCCCCGACCCCCCCCCCCCTCCCCCGACCACCCACCACCAAA
>JABJVO010000040.1:736020-748389 GCA_026770805.1 Boulengeromyrus knoepffleri | reverse complement strand
CCCTGCTCCCCGCCCCCCCTGCTCCCCGCCTCCCTGTCTAGCCTGTTCCCAGACTCTCTGGTGGTCTGCAAGCCAGTCTGACACGGCTTTAAACCTTGCCTAGAGCTCCACCACAGCATGACCTTGCTATGTATTGACCTACAGAGATGGTCCTTTTAACCTCTGGTTTTGAGGGAATAGTGGGTTATTAAACGGAAGTTGAGCTGGGCAGTGATAGGCGAGTTCCCCCAGGGGCCTCGGGCCGCGAGAGACAAACGCGAGGTTAGCACTGAAGGTTCTCCACTTTAAGCTGTAAGTGTTCAGGGCCCACCGGATCTTGGAACCACCTCCTTCAGTTTCAGCTGAGAGAGTTTGTAGGTGCAGAGCCTTTGGAGCCCTGCGTGATGCTCTGTGGCGTGATGTCAGTGAGGAGCTATGGATCTCTGGAGGCTGGAGATGCGTGCCGCTCGTAGTCTCACGGCAACGGGGGTCAGATGTTCACGGCAGGTTTTTAGCGATGCCAGCACTGTCTCTGGATGGGACGTGCGTCTTTGCGGCATGGCGCGGTCTCTCGCAGAGGAAGGGACGTGCCTGTACTGAGCTTTGGAGAAACCTGCTGGCCCCGATGATCTCAGAGGCTGTTTTTACCAGTTATCACAGTCTCTGTGTTTTACACCCCAACTACAATATTTAAACATCACAATGTGTTCCTGGTCCGCGGAAGGTGTAGCTTGCAGTGACTGAGTGCATCTTTGACCATGTATGCTGCAAGAAATCTGCATTGCCATGGCAACAGCAGCATTGCGAGGGATTCCCGGTGGTGTGTCCATCCCCACCTGCCACACACACGTCCTTCCAGAGAAATCCATGACGGGGGCATCCGGTCGCCGTGGGCGGCTGCAGTGACAGTGTCGAGCGACGAGGCATCTTGTCAGGTGACTGAGCAGCCTGTCACTCTGGGTGGGGGATGCTGCTATCACCCCTGTCCTCATTTGTGGGGGGTGCTTTGCAGAGAGCTCTGCTCATGATGCAGGGTATGGATTCGGGGGGAGAGAGGAATATCATCCGGGGCTGTTGGGACTGAGCTGGCGCCGTCACTGAATCAGGCCAGCGGGGGCCTTACTGCACATTAAAGCGCTTCACTGCTTTTACATATTAGACATTATGGTCTTGATATCTGATTTTTTTTGTAGGTATTCCAAGAATCATTCTTTTTATAGTCAACTTGTGATGGTGGAACGGTAAATGACAATTATTGCCATTTAACCACAATTAATTATCAGTAATTGTAAAAATGGACAAACAAATAAGATGCACCCATCATGATTCTGTCTGTGGTGAACAGATAGGATGGATGGATGGGTAGAAAAGACTTCAACCAAAACAAATTATAAGCAGGGTGCTAAAACGACGCAGGTGGAGGTACGAAGGTGATGAATCCTTTTTTTTTTCCATCATATACAGACTAGAAGACTGTGGTTTCCCTGTTTGGAATGTGGGACGGATCAGAGCAGCTAGAAACGCATCAGAGGACGAGGGTGAGCCTCCCCCGAACGACAGCCGTTTTTAAGTAAGGCTCGTCTCCCTGACAGGTTCGTTAAACATGTCACCAAATGAAAGCCTGTTTTCTGACATGTTGCTGTATCAGCAGTCGATGCTGCCCAAGTGATGGATGCTGTTCCATCTGCTGCAGCAAACAGAGCTTGTGAGAATCATCGTTATGATGGAAATTGCTCACAAGCGAATCAGCTAACTATACTTTTCCTGGAGCATATTTTTTACATTGTTGTCCTTTTGCAGACTGTGTGCAAGTGCTTCAGATAAGGTGAGCAGACATGCTCTGTCTGCTGCTCTCCAATGATGACGAAGTTCTGTCTCCATTACATACCGGCTTGGAGTCCCGGCCATGGCTGGTTACACACAGCGCATGTGATGTGCCTTTGCCCCCAAGCTAGCCTTGGTCCTTGGCCCCGGTTTTCCTTCCAAATGATATTGGTGCTCCGGTTGCACACGAAAGTGGCTCAAATGTCGTGTCCCCATTGACAGAGAGGAGTCCCCGGCCACCAGCTGTTAGCCACTGCGTGTGTTTGGGACAGTATCCAGGGCGCGCTGAAACCCAGCCTGCTCTACCTACTGCGTACTGCTGTCCCGATATTTCCCCTGAAAGCCCTGATCTTCGATGTTAGGTCTGCAGCTCTCGGTGAGCTGTGAGTGGGTCTGGCACTGTGTTTCAGGATAGGCTGAGAGTCTCGCACTCCGTCTCCCTTTGCTCCTGCAGTCGGCCGATATTTACACCTCTCACGAATTCATCAGAGGGGTTACTGCCATTAGTGTCTTTTTAAACACTGATGCTCAGAAGAGGAGCTCTGGAGTAAATGCTGAGTGGCTCTGCATCCTGTGGTATAACTTACTGTTCTTAGTCTGGGGTTGTAATTAACTTTGGTCAGTGGTATTAGTGTCCAGTAATGGAAATATTATACTGATTGTGTGTTTAATATTTGACCATAACAAATTGGTTATCAGAATTTTGAACTTAAAATCAGTATCGGTACAAGAGACAAGTTTCCATCTGAATGGGGCCTCAATTTGCTCATCTTGTGCTGGGATGAAGATGCCCATGGTGTAGTACAGTGGGCTAATATGTGACATCACGGCACTCGAGGGAGGAGAATTGACCGCCACGTCTGCGGTCATCACGCTGGGCACCGTCACCTCTGCAGTCGTCATGCTGTGCGGTTTCACAGCAGGAAGCGTCTGTGTCGATGAGGTTTGTTATGCGCTGGTATGTGAAGTGATTTGGCTTCCTGATTTCAGTGGCAGCTCTGGCATGTACGACTTTCATATAATGCTTAGTTTCACACATGAAAGCTTCTGCAGGTCCAGCGGAAACCCAGTATATGAGAGCGTGAAGTGATGGACACTGTGGATCTGCAGCCTTCCAGTGCTGGGGGTGGGCGGGGCAGGGGTTTGTCTGCGGCACTGCAGTCGAGCTGCGGCCAGGAGCATGATGCACCACCGATGAACTTCTGATGAATTACCTCCCATGGGGACAGAATCTTCAGGAACATCTGCAGACAAAACATAAAGCAGCAGCCTGAGGTCAAGATCTCTGTACTGAGTTAGCACTGCGGATGGGGTGTCACCGGTGGGGGAGGGCTTCTGCTCTTTGTGTGTGTTGGTCGGGGGGGTTTGTCACTGACACACGGTGGTCCTGATGGGGGAGGGGGGTCTCCTCTGTGACTCACATCGCCTCCCGCAGGCTGGAGTTCATCTGCTCTCCCTGGTTCCAGCATGTCTGTCTATCCCTTCTTTGGCAAAACTGGCATGCATCAGAAGTTAGATTAGTGATCCACATCACAGGTAGGTTGCCAGTTCAAGTGCCACGACGGTGGATGGAGATTCTTAAACAGAACTGCTCTGGAAGAAGGCTTTAGGGCTGGTGTCTAGCTTAGTGAAATAGGAATCTGAGCCTGTGTACAGAAGGTTGTGGGTTCAAATCCCATACGTGGAAGCATAATCGTATCACAGTTGTGCCCTTGAGCAAAGGCCCAGCTGCTGGGGGGGGGCTGGACACTGCCCGAGCCTGCTGACTGAGCCCAGCCCCCACCTGTATGTATGTGTGTGTTATGTCTCTCGGAGAGCGACTGTGACGCATTGTGCCCGCTTTCTCAGGGTCGCTTGCTCCGTGGAGGGAAATTGAGCTATTTCTGACAAGCAGGTTCTCATGTGTTCAGCTACACAAGCCTTTGGCTCCGTGTACCAAACATCCCTCTCAGTTTGTTTATGTGAAGGCTGTTGTATAAGATCAGGGCATATAATCATTTACAAGATTTGCATAATATTTATAACACCATGGCGTTTCTGCTCTTAATCATAGCCCTGTGTGCTACGGCACACTTCCAGTGGCTGATTCTCCCTGACAGAGGAGGTAGGTGTGATTTAGAAGCATTTTCACAGGCTTTAATGTCTCAGCGCTGTCTTGTTATTACATTTGCTTTCAGTGAGTAACACTGAGCTGAGATTTACTATAATTACTGGGAGTAATTAATCACCAATTAATAATTCATTAATTAATTACACTAATTATCAGGAGTCTAAAGTAGAGTATGTAACACAGACCTCTGGCTGTGTGTCTGCTCAATGCCAAGAGACGTCCACGTTAATGTGGATTTGAATATATGTCTGCCATTCGTAAAACGCAATAAGGCACTTTTCCATTGGATTCTTTTGCATTATGTGTACTATAAGAGTAGGTTATTTCCAGATATTTATTACTGCATCCACCCGACATGGCAGTTGTTGGATGATCTGTTTTGGTCAAACACTATGCGGAGCCCTGCTCACTCTACTCTGTTTCCATGGTAAGAAAATCACTTCCATGGAGTGCTGACCCTGAGCAACGTTCTGACGATTATCGGAATGGATTCCCTAACCCTAACCATAACCCAATGGGACAGACATCACAATCACGTGCGCTGTGCTGAAGGCACGGTGACGTCTCATTTTTAACTTTTGTTAAGCGACTCGGGTAACAAGCCCTTTGTAATGTGACACAGGAAGGAGAGGGAATCCACAGAGGGCTGCTTTGGGCATCTGGCGCCGTAAGGGTGGGGAGCCAGGTGCTGTTTGAATGGGCGTTAGGGGGTTAGATTTCGTGATCCGTGTTGATGGGGAGGTGAGTAACTTCACCTGAAGCCCCTGTGACTGACTGCAGCCTCCTCTTTATCTTCATTGGTCGGCATAGAAGTTGTTTGATATCCACCAAATGGGACAGATGGAACGGTGTGATGGGGCATCTTGTTTTTCTCTCAGAACCAACCAGGAAAGGTTGAGCTACTCCTTAGACCCAATTGCACTCAGGAGGAATGGTGCTATTAAATCGATGAGTTACTGCTGGCATTTAAATGCCACATATAAGAGGACATGTGTTTGAGTTCTGGGGAGACACAGAGGGCAGCAGTCTGAGCCATCATGTCATTCACTTGCTGTAAGGACCAGAGCAGTTTTCCCCTGTGGGTTTGGACTTGTAGTCGTCGTTGGGTCTCTGTCAATACAACCCCATTATAATAGCATTATAAAACTCAAGAAGTAGAGCTGGCTGAAAATGAGCCTTCAGAGGAGATCTGAAGGTTAGCTTGAGGCTGAAGCAGGCAGTGCGAGTGCCCCGGGGCCGTGGGCGGAGCATCCGCGTGGTCATGATCGGCATGAGGCTGAAGCGGGAGGTGTGAGTGCCCCAGCGACAAGCAGTGAGCCCTGCTGCTGCTGCTGCTGCTGCTGTGACGCAATCTCCCACCCTCTGGAGCCCCAGGGCGCACAGTGGAAGAGCTCTGCAGGAGGCTGAGCGGCTGGGGACCCGACGGCTGTGTTCAGGAGGAGCATACAGCCGGGCTGCCTGGGAGAAACCTGCCCACCAACGTACCACTACAACCCAAGTGCCCAAAGACACAATGAAGCTTTGGGGGGTGGGGGGGGGGGGGCTGGACCCCTTTATCAGCATTTTTTAGTAAATGACATGAGTAATGTGATTGGGACACTTGAAAGAGCCCCGAGAAGGACGATACTTGGCTGCCTTGAGTGAGGTGGCCGCTCCGCTCGCGTCCACGAGGGAATGTACGTCAAGCTACCGGCAATACAGCTGGGGAGCAGGGGGAGTGGGGCGGGGGGTGGGGAGGAGAACATTCTGGCTCGGTTCCTTTCTTTGTGAGGCAGCAGTGACTAACAGATGTAGGAGTGGGGTGAGACCCGTCTCAGACGAACAGCTGGGAATTTCTCGCCTGTGCCAGAGAGGTCATGCTGTGGAACAGACGGCCTGTGTTCGTGCTTCATGCTCCATGCCCTGTGCTCCTGTGCTCACGACCCTGTGCTCCTGTTCTCCACGCCCTGTGCTCCATGCTGCTGCCTCCCCAGGAGCCCACTGGCTGTTAGTGATGAGCCTCGTTTGCTTTTCTTCCAGAAATCTGTGCCACAAGAAAAACCACCGTCTCCTTTGACTCATTCTGATCAGTTTTTTGGTTTGCTGGCCGAGTCTCTAAAACGCTGGACACCCTTCAGCCCCTGTAACAGTGGGGGCTCTTTTACCTGGGGAACTAACCACTATCAGCATGATTTTTAAGGCATGATCATCTCTGATCACTGCAGGGTCCTTAGCAGTGTGGTCTGTAAGAGGTACAGTCGCAGCCAACACGCTTCAGCATCACTACCGTGAACCCAGGGGCCTGGATCGGAGGTGTCAGCTCTGCCCCTGGTGATGCAGGACTCCCTCTCTGCTCGGGCTGCTTGCATGCCCTCCCTCTCAGGAAGGATGGACTTTGCTGAGTGCTGTGTTTCTTGAAAATCAATCATCTGACCATTAGCTTGCTATTGAGCACCTAATAGGCACAGAAAGGTGGCCATTGACCTGTGGCTTTGTGCTTAACAGACAGAGCTGTGACTTACCGGCCTCAGCCGTCTGTCCCTTTCATTTGTCCCCTGAACGTCCTGCTGTCTCCGTCCTCCTGTCACTTTGGGACATATATTTTTTGCACCCAGTTGTGTCCGTAATTCTCTCAGACATTTTTTGGTGTCTAACTTCAGCTCCGGAAACTGAAATCATTGGTCCTCCCCAATCCCTTCTTTTATTTTGCTGTCTGAAGGTCCAGTGCACCTGCTGTCTGCTTTTGAACCCTCTGTCTCTCATGGTTTTGGTGCCCACTGCCAGTGCCTTAGTCCTTTCCTATATTGCGCGGTGACTGTTCCATATTTTTGTATTTTAATCAAATTTGAATGTTATTGTTCTGTCAGTTAAGGTCCTGGCTGATGCTTGGTTTCCCAGCAAACTGCATGGCACAGTCTTAACTGCAAACTTATGAGACTCCTAGCCAGACCTGGTAGGGAGAGTCAGCCTCCTCAGCTCTTAGCCAGTTGGCATGATTACTGGTTGCACTCTTGCCATTTTCCTGGTTCTTTGCGACGCTGTGCACTGAGCTCACTATGCCTGGCACCGCGCTCTGACCCACCTCTGCTCCTCTCTCCCCCCCCCAGGGAACCGTAGTTTGACGCCAGTAGCCCCCCAAAGGCCATGGCCCCCCGCAAGCGTGCCACCCGGGGCTTCTCCTTCATCTTCTGCTGCTTCCAGAACCATGAGCACCCAGAGATCACCTACCGGCTGCGGCAGGACAGCGACTCGGCACTGCAGGTGCTGGAGCCTGCTCTGCCCCTGCCGGCCAGCGAGGAGGAGCTCGACGGCATGTTCTCCGAGCTCGTGGTACGTTGCCGGGGGTTGGCAGTGGGGGGGGGGCTGTCTGGCCTGACGTCATTCGCTTCGTGCTTATCTAGGATGTTTCTCATATGGTGACCCAGCACTGTGGTTTCATCATTCTACCAGTTTCACAGCCAGAAAATTCCGGAAAGTACCGTGTTGAAGGGGGTGGGGGGGAGGGAGCTCGTGAAATGCAGAATATCCAGCAGTATATTAGCCTAGAACTGTATGTCACATTAGATAAAATAGGCTGTCAGGTATTTTAACTGGTGTCCTTTTAATAACAGATCTTAATAAATCTCAGCTGCTAGGCCATGACTATATCCGCTTTAAAGATGAATGACTACAGGATTGGCTCAACTGAAGAAAGAAAGGGGGGAAAAATCCAGTAATCCTCTAAATCTGCACAAGGAGAGATGGCCACTGCCTGATGTTACTAGGGCAACAGTCAGTTAATTGTTTAGCTGATTTAATTGTCTGTCTGTTTGTTTTTGTTTGGTTAGCAGTTTGTTTTTTATGGCTAATTTGGTGATTATTGCCTCAAATCTATAAGAGCCTTGAGACACTGTAATGGCATTTAAACATCCCACCTTTCCAACCGTCCCACCACCCAGGACACCAGGGATGCAGTGCTGCCTCCCTCCAGTGTGGCCTGTCTCCGGTGCTGCACCTCTCCTGTGCTGCTTGCTCCTGTGCTGCTTGCTCCTGAGCTGCCTCTCTCTGGCTCTGCCTCCCTCCAGTGTGGCCTCCTTCCAGTGTGGCCTGTCTCCGGTGCTGCGCCTCTCCTGTGCTGCTTACTCCTGAGCTGCCTCTCTCTGGCTCTGCCTCCCTCCAGTGTGGCCTCTCTGGCGCTGCCTCTCTCTAGCCTGGCCTCTCTCCTGCTAGCACCTGCCGTGCTAATTGCACGGGCTGTTGGCCGGTGGCCGTCTCAGACCCTGTTTCTGCTTCTGCACGCTCAGGCTGGAGCTGCCATATTCTCCATTAAAGATCCGCTTTTCCATGTCGGATGCGAGACTCAACGAGGGCAGAGACCGTGCTCGTGTGCAGATTGCTGCGGAGCTCTGGGTCTGTTAAGGAAGCCCTTTTATACCACACAAGGGCCTTAAATCTGGTGAAAGCTGTTTAACTGGCCGTCTTGCTGCTGCCTGAACTCACTGCTTAGCTGCAGACATCTGGGTGCCAGATTGCTGTGTTGCTGTGCTTGTAAGTCAACACTGAAGTGAGCTGTGGAGCTGAGAGCTGCCGTTTCTCTGCGAGGTGCAGAGGGTCAGGGATGTGCTGTACAGGCAGACTACAGGGAGGGCAGTGAGACGTGAGAATATAGGTTTGCTTTGATAACACCGATGGTCCAGTTCTTCATTCTGCCCATAGAGGCTTAATTTCAGACTATTTGAACTAGATAAAATTAGCAACGGATCAAACCAGTTTGGTTCTGGTGCTAAAATTGACTCTGAACCAGTTCTTCTTGGCCTGTCAGTTCTGTCCCAGTTGACTGTGAGTTTGCGAGCTGCTGCTGGCAGAGTGGGGTGGTGCTGGATGATGTCCTGTCCTACCGGTGCGGGTCAAGACCCGGAGCAGAGCGGCAGGGTAGCTTCTCCGGTTGCTGTGTGAGGATTGACCCTGTTTCCTTTTTTCTTCTTGCATTCCCATAATGCCTCTTCCTGCTCATGCTGGCTCTGCTAGGAACCTGGGGCTTCCTCACTTTACCTTTAACCAATGTGGCTGGATCAGTGGCTGCTGAAGATCAGAGGCCGGGTCTGAGCCCCCCCTGCCTCAGATACTGATCAGAGGCTGGCCATGAGCCCCCCTGCCTCAGCTGCAGATCAGAGGCCGGCCCCAAGCCCCCCTGCCTCGGCTACAGGTCATGGGCCAGCCCTGAGCCTCCCTGCCTCGGCTACAGATCAGAGGCTGGCCCCGAGTCCCCCTGCCTCGGCTGCAGGTCATGGGCCAGCCCTGAGCCCCCCTGCCTCGGCTACAGATCAGAGGCTGGCCCCGAGCCCCCCTGCCTCGGCTGCAGATCAGAGGCTGGCCCTGAGCCCCTCTGCCTCGGCTGTTGATTAGAGGCCGACCCTGAGCCTGCCTGCCTCTGCAGCTCAGTTAGCCCCCGGTAGCTCCTACAAACTCATGTGGAAAACTGATGGATTCTCAGCTAACATGGACATTAAGAAAAATGATGATTAATTTGCAGTAGAAGTCTTGCTGTGAACTTGCAGTTTATAAAAAGTCAGATTTTCAGTTCATTAGCCACAAAATCAAACTGTGGATATTTTTCTGATTTTCATGTAAGTCCAACACCCTGTAACACAGTGTGACCTGCGGATGAGGGAGCCCCCCGAGCCCCCCAAGCCGAATGGACAATGTCTCCTGTGAACATTAAAACCTGCTAAAGTTTGGCACTGTAATGTCACTGGCACTAAACCCCGGGCATTTATGGACAGCAGTTCTGTGTCGTTCACTGCGGTTCCATGCATCTCGACCACCCCCCCCCCTCCGCCTTCAGCACTCCACGTGTTCCTATTTGGTGACTTGTACCTCTCTCTCAGAGCATCACAGCCATGTTGTTGTTCAGAAGGTCGGGGCCCCTGAAAGTCGGGGCCCCAGAGGGTGGGGCTCACCCCCAGCGGCCCTGGCAACCACGGCCCTGAAGCTGGTGAGCTGCTATGCCATTTGGCAATAGGTGTTCCCCCCGTGCAGGTTATCTCTCAGTGCACCCATCGACAGACAGGAAGGAGAGTGCTGGAAAATCGGCCAGACAGGAAATGAGCTGGGTGCCATTTCCTGTGCCATTTGTCAGAGTGCAATGGGTAGAAATGAGTCTGTCCTCGGTGGGCAAAGACAGGAAATAACTCATAAAGAGTTTCAATGAGAAAGTGGGATGCTGGGAGGGGGGAGGCGATTCCTGCTGGCTTGCTGGGGCGTTAAAGCGAAGTTATACAAACGCGTCACCTATGAAGCCAGAACAGAACCTGCTCCTGTAATAACATGTTATAGCCATGTCATAGCCATGTTATAGCCATGTCATACCCATGTCATAACCATGTTATAGCTGTGTCATAGCCATGTTATAGCCATGTCATACCCATGTTATAGCCATGTCATACCCATGTTATAGCCATGTCATAACCATGTCATACCCATGTTATAGCCATATCATACCCATGTTATAGCCGTGTCATAGCCATGTTATAGCTGTGTCATAGCCATGTTATAGCTGTGTCATAACCATGTTATAGCAATGTTATAGCGGTGTCATAGTCAGTGTGTCTTTGGGGTTTCGCTGTGGCTCATTCTGTCAGACTGTGGTAACACACCTACAGGATAAGGGGCTCGAACCCCAGCTCCACTCTTTGTTTATAGAGTTTGCATGGGTTCATTACTACAATCTGAAGATGTAGTTACAGTAATTGGTGAGTGTGTTATGCCTATACAGTTTGGGCCCTGTGATGGACTGTCGTCATGTACAGAATGTATCCCAGCCTTATGCCCTGTGCTGCCTGACACGGGCTCCAGTACCCTCCAGAGCCCTGCCCAGGATAAATACTCGGATGGATGGGTGGTTGGTAGGTGGGTCTCTTGGACTTCTGGCTGGCATCTGTGTAGCTTATAGTGAGTCTTTCTGTCTGGCTGATGTTGTGCTCTGCGCTCTGTAGACCCAGATGCAGGGCGGGACTTGCTCCTCTTCCAGTCCTAATTGTCACAGACTTCGTGTTGCACATTTATGTCTATTAAATCATGTCATTTGCTCCCAGGAATTGAAAATTAGGCTTCAGGAGGTTGGGGTGGTGGATTCCCTGCAAGGAGTTTATGTTCATTAGCAGCCTTTGCTGAAGGGTCACGTTGTTTCGGCAGGGGGGGGTTGACCTGTGACATTGGTGTGTAAGAGGGGCTGCAATCTGCTGTAAACTAAAGCAGAGCCACGTTTGTTTTTCCCAGTGTTTGATGCTTTGTTTGATTTTAGTGTTTGCTGAAAACCAGACAGAAATTAAAGTAGAGGAAGCAGGTGACATTCGTAGTATGGAGCTAAGCATTAACTTAGCATAACTAACACAGACAACTGACACCACGAAAACTCTCATATAACAGTGAGGGATGCAAAAAGTTTTTAAGAGACCCATTGTTCTGTATTCATTGTTTGTAGCCAGCCTCCAAAGTGGGCACGGGATCGAAAATTGGAGCTTGCTTTATGTTTGAGACGGTGATTTATGTGGGCAAATGACTCTGGTTTTGCATGAACTGCATCTGATTGAATCCCGGAACTATTATGTTGTACCGAAGGCTGGTTTGTGGATATGCACAAACAATGGTTGATTCCCGTCTTCTGTCACTGCAAAAATGCAGCAAATATTTAGTTAGAAATATTAGTTAGTAATGCTTTGTAATGTAGCTAGGTAATGTTTCATAAAGAGAATGTTTTACTGTTGCTAACTTAAGTTACCATTAGCCTAAACATTCTCTTTCAAAAGCAAACTCAAAATGTCAACAAACTCAAAAAAGTTACACGGCCATCTATAAGTGTGGAATCGCCCTGTGTTATTCATGTTGTTTTTAACTGGTGGAAATACGGGCCGGTTCTCAGGTCGTGTCACAGTACCACTGGAGAACCAGCTGCAGTGAAAAAGCTGTACTAAAGGTCACCCAGAGTCTTGACAAAGATGCTCCTCAAATTCCCGAAGTGACGGTGAGCTGGGATCTGGCGGCCATAATGAAATTGAGGAATGGGGAGCGAGATGTTTGCCTTTGAATTTCTTCCTGGGTACAAAATTAATCTCTGCCGTTTGACTTGCGTGTTATTGGCCCACTGGGAGAGAATTCATTAAGCCAGATTGTTTTTTTTTTCATCTGCCTTTCGTTATACTTAAGTGTGCATTGAACGGCATTGTGGAGCTGCGAGGTCTCCTGCTTCATGAAGGACAATGAGGCCCTCACTCACGAAGGCCTTCCAATGAGCACTGAGATTCACTATAGCCACACCAGCAGGGTGATGTGGGACAGAGCAGGCACGTGCAGGGGGGGGGCGGAGGGTGCTTGAGCACCCGCCCCTTTCCTCCAGGATGCCTCAAGTGCCCTTTTCTTGGGTTTTTTTGTTGTTGTTGTTGTTTTTTTTTGTTTTTTTTTTTAATGTGTATGTGCGTATGGAGCCCTGTCTTTGCCCC
>JABJVO010000040.1:713809-725690 GCA_026770805.1 Boulengeromyrus knoepffleri | reverse complement strand
CCCCAGGCTGCATGCCCCCCCCCCCTCCGCCTCCTCCCCGCGGTGGCCCACCTCCACCCCCACCACCACCTCCTCCAGGTGGTCCCCCACCTCCTCCTGGGTGCCCTCCCCTCTTTGGGGCCCCTCCTCCACCAGGAGCTCCTATGAGACCTGCCCTTAAGAAGAAGAACATCCCCCAGCCGTCCAACCCGCTCAAGTCCTTCAACTGGGCCAAACTTTCTGAGGTAAGTGGGGCTCCACCTCAGGTTCAGACATAAACAGAATGAATGCTGCCATTATCAGAGGAAACAAAGCTCTCACCTGCAAGTCTCACCTTTGGAAATTTCCCCCCCCCCCCCAGGATAAGCTCGAGGGAACAGTCTGGGCTGAGGTTGATGATGTCAAGGTTTTTAAGGTCCTAGACCTGGATGACATTGAGAAGACCTTCTCAGCCTACCAGAGGCAGCAGGTGATGTGCATTTGCCATCCTTTTATATGGATGTGTGGCATCTTCTCTGTAGTTCTCTGTCATGTGTGTCATTTGATGCTACCCTTGACTGTTGTGCATGAGCCTTGAGGCTTTTGTCACCATGGAAACATGCATGTGAATAGCATGGTATTCATAAACCTGCAGAAGCACAACTAATAACTGCAGAATCCTATTCCTAGAAAAGGTCAGTTGGCTTAACAGTCACCAGCATAGCTTGAATAACCACTGAAATGTTTCTCAAAGGTGTGTCAGTGACGTAACAATCTATTACCACCAATAATCTGTCAACAATGTGTTTAAATTATAGCAGGATGAAATCTGTTACAAAATTGTTCTCCATCAAAAATGTCCTGCCTTTTAATAGACTTATCCTTGTATCTTGCTTTTGTGTGTTTGAGGAATATGTGAACCTGATTTGTTACAAAGTTTAAAATATCATGGTTATGTATATTATAGAGTTTGCATTTACTTGTGTGTGTTTCTAATTGATTTGTTTTTACATATAAGTGAGGTACAGAGAATGTTCAGTTGACTTCACTGTGCTACTAATATGAGCGATTGCTCAGAAAACCTGTGACAGCTATTCCAGGCTGCTTCCATTTTCTCCCACAATGCATTGCTGACTCATGGCTTATTGCTCTGATGTGGCGGATTTCACCCATTCTAACTTCTGTAGCCTCTTCCCTGCTTTCTTTCTGCCTTTCAGGACTTCTTTGTGGTCAGTAACAGCAGGCAGGTGAGTCCCTTGGTCTCAGCAATCACAGCATTGTCCATTATCATTGTCCATTAGCATTGTCCATTATGCATTTTGGATATTTTATGATAGAAAAACGGTGTCACTGCCTGCCTTTGTACTGTGTCGATGACAGGCTGATTCAGCACATCATGGCATGTTATGCACTGTTGACTTGCTTCTCTGTAATAACACAGATTAGTGTTGCATCTCTTAGTGTGACTGTCAGGCTTTAATAACCTGTCTGGAATGACGACACCCCAGACATTTCCGATCTGGGAGCAAACATCAGAAAGTGCATGCTGTTTAGTTATGTTGTGTGTTTTAAGCCTGATACATTCACCGTTCCTGTCATTCCACATGTAGTTTTTAGCCTTTTTATTGTAAAAAGTGTCTTTTTATGTTTTACATAATTCACTTACTTAGGTCTGCAAAATACTATATAAAAGTGTTATTTTTTCCACATCTTAAACACGTCTTTGCTCTCATGCCAACATTCCACTGTGGATCGATTTTGATCCCTTTTGATCCAGTTTAATATCCTATTGCAATTGGGAACGTTGCTAAGACAGAATGTATATTTCACCCTTCTTCAGAAAGAGAACGAGGAAGATTCTGTAAGCTCTAAAAAGGTTAAGGAGCTATCTGTCATCGATGGCCGGCGAGCGCAGAACTGCAACATCCTCCTGTCGCGGTGAGGCTCCCGCACTGAACTCGCCGCTCGGGGTTCCCCCACGTTCCCCCGCGTTCCCCCATGTTCCCCCGCGTTCCCCCATGTTCCCCCACGTTCCCCCTTCCGTGTGACCTTTCATTTACTGTCTTCTTGGGATCTTATTCCAGTGGACAGATATCTGTCTTTTCCATTAGTGACATTTTACCCTTTTTGGTGAGTCCTCTAATAGCCTTTTTACCCCTTTTTTATTCTGACTTCATTCGCTTTCTATGGTTACAGTGGGAACAAAGGAATCGCTGGGCTTGGTGATAGTTACTTTTCAGTCCCATGTTACATTGTGATATATGTAGTGTACTTGAAAACATCAGGGAGATGTATTTTGTGGTGAATCAACCGTTGATCAACAATTCTTAGTCAATTACTAGATACATTTTCCATATTGTAAAAGTGTGGGTATGCAGAACGTTGTTAAAATGTTACCAGAAGAAACCAGAGTGAACCCTCCTGGTCTCTGTTGGGGTCTTGCCCCTGAAAAAAAACCACAAGAGAGACAGGAGTTCTTTTTGTTTACTGTCAGTAATTAGTAGTCAGTCACCATGCAAGGAAGGACCCACATTATCACAGAGCGGATTCTTGCCTTTGGGATGACTTTCTGAAGCCGTGTAATGTTTCAAAACTACATGACTAATGGGAGCCATCCTAGGTAGGCAGTCATGCACGCCTCATTCTCTGGGATGCGCTTGCTGAGAAACCAAGCCCGGCTTGGCATCACACAGCCATGCATATTTTTGCAAAGAAGGACTTGTTCTTTCAAGCTGCTTCTTATTCAGGCAGCACCAAGACAACCCAAATGTAGGCTGTGTGCGTAAAGTGATATTTGTCATTGAAAAGCAAAGCTTGTAAGTGGAGCGCTGTGCCCCACCTGGGGGTCGTGCCGCTGACAGCTCTGAAGTGTGGGGGTGTGTTCTAGCAGAGATGGGGGGGGCCGTGGTGCCGCTGCTGACCGCCTTCAGGGCACAGCCCTACCCATAGTGCTTACAGTTACAGGCAGGGGGGCTTTTTCCCTCCCAAATATGTGGCATCTTCTGTGTTGCTCTGGGTCACCTGCCGTTCCTGTCCACACTGTGGCAGACGTACAGAGAGTGGGCGGCTGGGAGTGAAGGCCACCTGCTCCCTTTGTTTCTTCTTGGGGGGGCTGACCCAAAAATGTATAAATATGCCACTGCATTCCTCAAACGCCACGGGGAAAATCCCATTTACTCTTATTGCATCTCTTCAGGGGAAACTTCTTTCATCCTGCAACTTTCTCTACACTTAATGCAAGTTATGCAAGTTTAATAAAATGTTTATATGCGTTGTACATTTCATCAGTGCCAAACTGACATTATAACATTGCTTATTATTGAAACATTCGCATGTATTAAAATTAAAGCTGGTTTACAATTTTACAGCCATTGTGCATCAAACCATTCACCCTGTCAACAAAGTACCTGCTCTGGCAGTGAGAATGAGCCATGCAGAAAGTGTGCCTGGTGTTCTTACCGGCGTGGGAATCAGAGCTACATTAGACTGTGTGATGCACAAATCATAGGACAGTATTCCTGCGTTTCCCTTCCAGGCTGAAGCTGTCCAATGATGAGATAAAGAGGGCCATCCTGACTATGGATGAGCAGGAGGACCTGCCCAAAGATATGCTAGAACAGGTGGGTTGCTTTGAGCTTATTTTACTTGCTGGCTGCAAAGTCCAGGGTTGTCCAGACTGGAGCAGTTCCAGCTTTCTCCTGCCTGTGTGGGAGCAGCTCTGTCCCCTGTCCCTGTCCCCTGTCCCTGTCCCCTGTCGCTGTCCCCTGTTCCTGTCCCCTGTCTGTGAGCCTGGACGGGGGGGCAGAGGGCTCGCAGTGCCCCCAAGCAGCAACCTGAGGGCATCCTTCTGCCAACCGTGTGGGTGAGCCTAGGAGATCAAGCAGGTGGCATGTGAGGAATCTCTGCCACTAACTTCCTGTACTGCAGTCAGTCATTGTCGGGCAGCGTCTGTGTCTGACAGCCGACACTGCACAGTCAGTCATTGTCGGGCAGTCTGTCTTCTGAGTATTAAAGCCTAACCTAGGCTGGCAAATGCTTTCAACTTCTCAGCTCCTGAAGTTTGTCCCTGAGAAAAGTGACGTTGACCTCCTGGAGGAGCACAAGCATGAGCTGGACCGCATGGCCAAAGCAGACCGCTTCTTCTATGAGATGAGCAGGTGGGTCCTCACACAGCGGCAGGTGTGAGATGGCAGGTCCTGGGCTTCTGTAGCCGTGAAACAGAGATGTGAGTGTTTGTGGGTCAGAAATGCTGGTCTGAATGTGCGACACGTCCTCACAGACACGTCCTTCCTGTCGCGCTGGTCACCCGGCATTAGGCCACGGTCTGCCTAATGTTGCACTAAGTGGTCTTCGGTTACAGTGATGAGTGAGCAGGTCAGAACACTGCATCAGTGCCCAACCTGGGTGACATTTTCAACCGTATGTGCCCCCTTGGGAAATATACGAACGCCCAGAATCTGACTTCTGACTATAACATAGGGAAAGACTGGCTCCGCTTTGTACCTGCGGAGTCCTGCTGGATGAGCAGGCTGGGCTTGCTGCGTCAGCAACCCAGAAGTGCCCGACTGAGACTTAATCAGGACGCCACGTGTCTGTGGCCCAGATTCGCCTGGAGTACCATGTGCCCTGGTCAGTGCAGGACACCGTGCTTCAGGACGTCCGGGTCTCTGCAGAAGCAGGCCGTTCCTGTTGCATAGCCACTGGGTTCGGGGAGCGGAGTGTGCTGAGGTGTTTCTGGACACCTTCCCTCTAGGCTTTCGGCCGGCTGAGTCGGTGCCGCTCTATGAGGCATTGTGCTCTCATCATTGGTCACATAGAGGGGAAAAATGCCTTGCAGAGATGCCGGCAGCTTCCTGGGAAGGGAATATTAGATGGTTAAGTGTTGAACCTCAAACACAGCGTACAGAGTTTTGGCTGTTGGTGAGAGTCAGCGAGAATCACCGAATGTCGGCGAGAGTTGGTGAGAGTCGGTGACTGCCTGTCACACCGATGTGTGCAGCACAGTTTGACACAGTTGGTCCTCATCGGTGTTGGTTTGGCAGATTTAGCATGTTGAATCTGTTAAATCAAACATCAGGCTTTTTGTAACTCATCTTCCCTCTCCTAGGATCAACCACTACCAGCAGAGGCTGCAGGCACTCTACTTCAAGAAGAAGTTTGCAGAGCGAATCGCCGAAATCAAACCCAAAGTGGAAGGTACTGGTTGCTCATCCAGAGCAGCGCGGGCACTGCTGTATGCCCAGAGGAAACCGCACCAAAGCTCTTCCTTTGTGAATGTCAAGTTTCATCCAGTAAAAAGTGTTTATTTTGTATATCACATATTCAAAAGACTGTTTCCTCCTACTTGCCTTGCCACCAGGGAGAGGAAATAGGAACTATATGATATTCTTTGTTCGTTCTACTGGGAGCGATTAGGTTATACTCCTGGAAAATATGTCTATGATATCATTTTCATCACTAATAATATTGGGACTTTGGTTGGCTATGAAGAAATTAACATTCAGTAAGAATTAAACAGCTCCATTTTTATCACTGTTCCAAATTTTTAACTCTGATAGTGTGGAGATTTGCAGAAACGTTCCAGCCTTTTCATGAGATCAAATATATATAAATATGGTGGGAAATGTTTGTAATTACATTCGCTGCCTGAATGCTTGGAAATCAGGAGTTCTAGTCCACAAGCCAGTGTTCATATAGCGAGTAGGGAATCAGTGCTTCTGAGGTGATGCCGTTTGGCCCAAAATGATGCAAGTCATGATGCAATATTTCTGCCCAGCTCTGACCAAGGCCTCCAAAGAGGTCCTGCACAGCCGGAACCTGAAGCAGCTTCTGGAGGTGGTCCTAGCCTTTGGGAACTACATGAACAAGGGCCAGAGGGGCAATGCTTACGGCTTCAGGATGTCTTCGCTGAACAAGATCGCCGACACCAAGTCCAGCATTGACAAGTAAAGCCTGCAGTCATGATAGCCTCACATCTCCATGAAGTGTGCCTGTCCTCACACTACCGTAACATACGTAAAGTAAAGCCTGCACTCATGCTTAGGGCTGGACGTCGTTCAAAATTTTTCGATACCAGTTCCTGAACAATACCTTTTCTGATACCTATATGTTTTAAATTCAATCTCAACAACAACAAGAATACATTAAACATTTCAACACAAATCTTTTATTTGAACAAGTTGTTTTGTTCGTTATTGATTAGTTACTAGTAGGAGCGATCGTGATCACAATGGGGCCTTTTATTTATATTTTACTTACATAACCCGCAAAATGTTTATAATTCATAAATAAATCCGGCCAGCAGATCGATCTTTCATCTTCCACAGAATAAAAAACTATCTAATGTTATTCCGCTAAGAAGCGCTGGCCATGTTTCACTGCCTGCACGGGCAATATATGGATACGGAAGCAAAAAGGCATCCAGTCTTACTGTAGTATAAAATAATCCCATCTGCTCTGTCTCCCTTTCTGTACTTCTGTGTTAGCGCCGGTGCTTGTGGTCAAGCAATCAGCTAATAGTCGCTGTAAGCACCTCCTCAGTAGTGCTTCTGAGGACCTGGATCAGACCGAGCTCTGATGATCATGCTCAAAACTGTTGCAAAATGTGACTAAATGGATGTAGTCTGGAACCCTGTGGAACTACTCCTTTGATTTCGAAGGCATTTTTTACACTAGACGACAAACAAAAACAACAACACGCACGCAAACCAATTCATGAGTTTGTCCCTGGTTATACGTTTCTCCTCTACAAAGTGTTTCTGTAATATTACAATAGACAGCCAATCACCAGTAACTTTAGATCTTTATACAAGTATGCTGCATGCTTATTAGCTCACAGGCGCTGAGATTTACTGTTTTGGTGTGGGAATTTGGCACCAAAAGGTTAAGATTAGTTAATTTTTGAATCGATAGGATTGGAGCATTTCGGTTGGTACCCAGCCTTACCCTTGATAGTCCTCCATAAAGCGTGTCTGATCTGACGCTAAGATACTTGCATTTCGTAGGACTGTCACTCTGCTGCACTACCTGATTACCATCCTTGAGAAGAAGTACCCCAAGGTGATGCTCTTCCAGGAGGACCTCCAGGCCGTGGGACAAGCTGCCAAAGTCAGGTATGGAGCTTGACATCTAAGCCTCCTCAGCGACTTGTAGGCAAGGACAATACTACCTTTGGAATGATGCCTTTATTCTCCTCACACTTACCTTGGCGCTTTTATTCAGAAATACTCATTTATATGAACAACACCTGTTCAGACTGTGCAGATATTTCATCATCAGGTCATCAAGTCCAGTTTCTTTCGGTGTTAAAATAGATGAAGTGTAAAATTGTAAGATACGTGAGTTGGGCATGGTCCCTTAGTGCAGGCGGGTTGGCTCATTGTCGCTGGAAGTCAGGGCAGACTGGTTTATTTACGAAGGCTGATAGTGCTACTAGAGTAAATGTGTTAGAGCTGCCAGATTTAGCCAGATGTAGTATCGCCTGTTTTTTTTTTTTTACTGCACAACAGGGAGTGTGAGGTTAAGCAGCAGAGTCTGATTAAATTACATGCATAGTGATTTTGCTACGCAGCAGAATATCGCATACCTGTCTTTAATGAATAGCGTTTGTTTGTCGTGCTCATTAGGTCATCACAGTGTCAGCTGATCCCGTCTCCCCTCGATGAGCCAAGGCGGTGGGGGTGGGTGCTTACATGTCGTGAACAAAGCTCTGACTGTGCATGCTTACATTCAGTGCCGAGCTCCTGCTCCGACAGCATGATGTCATCATGTAGGCAGTCGTGAAGAGATGAGCCTTATTGTCACTCTCTGTGGCACTGCTGGGGTGGCCAGACTGGTTTATGGTCTTATTTGGGAACCAGTTATGCGGAAGTTGTTCGTATAGTATTCCTTGCTGTGAGGAATCACAGAACAGGTCAGGTCAGGTCAGGTCAGGTTGGGGAGGATGCACTTGTACAGCACGTTGCCGCATCCACCACGTGACGAAACACCTCCGGATCCCAGTTGGTGACCCCCCAGGCCAACATGTGATGCAATCCCACCCTTCAGAAATGGCCGTCTATCTGCCACAACCAGGTGTTACCTGGGCGCCCTCTTGGCCTGATGTAGCCGCTTGGGTCGTCAGCACTGAGGATCCTGCCAGCCAGATCACCCTCAGGGAAACGCGCCACATGGCCGTAGCGCCGTAGCTGACACTCCCTGACAATGCAGGTAATGTGCCTCATTTGGGACTCCATGAGCAACCACTCGTTCAACACCAAGTCAAACCCGCGGTACCTAAGGATTCTTCGAAGACACACAGTACCAAAGGAGTCCAGTCTTCTCAGCTCACTGAATAGCATCCTTGTCATACAGCAAAGCGGGGAGCACCAAGACTCTGAAGACTTGCTGGTGGCTGTGCCCAAGACGTCATGAAAGGCCTGGATCTTGGTTTTTATCCCAGTCACTCGCAAGCCCAGATACTCAGACTCCTCACTCAGAGCCCCAGTCAGAGCCTCCATTGACACTGCAAAGATCACAGCGTCGTTGGCAAAATCAAGATCAGTGAATCTTTCTTCACCAAAAGATGCTCCACCGCACTGGACCCCACAGTCCAGCCCAACACCCAGTCCATGCAAGCATTTAACAGAGTAGGAGGAAGAACACATACCTGACAAACCCCAGAATCAACTGGGAAGAATGCAGAGGTTCTACCTCCACTCTACACAGCACTCACAGTACCAGTATACAGGCCGGCCATGACGTCCAGCAACCTCAGGAGGATCCCACACAGTCTCATGATGTCCCACAGGACAGTACAATCATCTGAGTCAAACGCTTTAAGAAAATTGACAAAGGCTGCAAAGAAACCCTGCCGATATTTGCACTTGTGCTCGAAGAGAACCCTCATTGCCAGGATGCAGTCGATGGTAGACTTCTTAGGTGTAAAACCAGACTGCTCCGGTCACTGCTAGGCAAACAAGTGATCACGGATCCTGTTGAAGATGGCCCTAACAAGGACCGTACCTGGCACTGAGATCTGTATTATCCCACTGTAGTTGCCACAATCCAGGCGATCACTGTTCCCTTTCCAGATAAGGACAACATGTCCCGTTTCTCAGCAATTGGTAAGACGTCCGTCTCCCAAATGGAAGCAAATATTGCCTGCAGTGCCAGGAGGGCAGCCTAACCGCAGCCTGGAGAAGTTCACCCCGGATACCACAGATCCCCACAGCCTTCCCTACCCTCAGCTGGTTCACCACCCGTGCAATGTCAGTGAGATTGGGTGGTTCGCAGCAAATTGAAGATCAGCCTCAAGAACTGTGGGCCCAGAGATGCCTAATATCCTAGTTGGAAGATCAGCTTTAAACAGATGCTCAAAGGAACTGGGTCAGCAGGTCACCACTGCAGTGTCATCTGTATGGACCATCCATTACCCCGCCCTGACTGAGACTCTCCAAAGAACAGATTCAGATGTGTGTAATGCTTCAATTCCTTTGTATGCAGGACGTGGTTCTCTAGACAATAGATGTTGTGCCACTTGCTGACAAATTCCTCTAACAGACGCTTCTTTATCTGCCCTCAGGGCCCTCACAACCTTCTCAGTTTCCAATACAGACTGGAGTTGCCATCAAGCTGTGCACTGCGACTCCTCTCAGTAATATCCAGGGTACCCTGCTAGATGAAACTTCTCCGTCTCAGAACACTGGCAACACCAACACAACCTTCAGTTACCTTCCGGGTCTTGTCGCGGAAGGTCTCCAACATCACATTAGAATTGGAAGTCGCACCCAAGTCTACAGGTTCTTCACACAAACTATCTTATTAGAAACAGCCTGGCCAGGACCAGCCTGCTTCTCCTAGTAGATGGTAGCCTACTGGACCTAAGCTGAATCTTCAGAGTACAGAAGACAGAACATCAATCACAGAACATCATGCAGTTTTACTTGCTCTCCTGCCTTTGCAGTGGAGAGAGAGCCTCACCTGAAACTGAATCCCACAAGGTGCCCCTGGCCAGACTGTGGTCCAGTGAAGAGAAGCTGCTGTTCAGACTGTGGTCCAGTGAAGAGAAGCTGCTGTTCAGACTGTGGTCCAGTGAAGAGAAGCTGCTGTTCAGACTGTGGTCCAGTGAAGAGAAGCTGCTGTTCCTGCTTCAGGTGTCTCACTGGCCCTCTGGCCCTTTTCACACAGCTGGCTGCCCCTCGCTCGGGTGCCTGCTTGGGGCTGGGGGCAGAGTCTGTGCTCAGAAGATGGATGGTCAGATTACAAAGAGCCCTGCTTTTCCAGGCAATGAAGTGTCTCTGTAATTACTCAGTCGTTTGAAGGAGGTTTGTTTCATTTTGATAAGAGCATTATGCCAAGCAAACAATGTAATGCTGTTCTCAATCTATTCCAGCATGACTGAACTGGATAAAGAAATCAACAATCTGCGTAGCGGCCTGAAAAACGTGGAGAGTGTGAGTACACTGCTGGGGGGGGGGGCGGGGGGACATGCAGGGGGTAAACACCGACTCAGGCAGCAAGTAAGAATGAAAAGGCTCCATCTCATCTAGTCAGACAGCAACTGTTGCCAAACCACAAGCAGTACAGGTCTGTTGAGTAGATTACATGAAGCACCAGATGCAGAAGCGAGCAAGACTGGCCATTTTACAGACACAGACCAGAGATGATCCAGAAGCTTAATTTAATGGTCAGTGTGAAGTGTGAAGTATTTCAGGGGAATGAGAGAAGCAGGAGTTCTGCTCTTGGGAGAACAGTCACCTGCGTCGGGGAGGGCAGAGTCGGTACTTCAGGTCTGCAGGCTGTGCACATTTTAGGATTAGCTCAGTTGATTTTCATGTTTTTTTTATAATAAGATGCTGCAGTTGATTGACAGTGACAGTATTATTAGCTGCCTGTCGGAATGTACCTACAATAGCCCTTGAAGGACTGCAGTTGCCCTCAGTTAGATGAACAGCAGTTTGCTTGTAGGCAGAAGATAATGGGCTGAATATGGGGGTGTAGCTGTCTCCTCATACAACTGGGTTTCATAGAAAGGTTTATGTTTAATTTCCTCTCTGGTAGGAGCTGGAGTTCCAGAAGAAACTGACCTCAGCGCCGGGGGACAAGTTTGTGTCGGTGGTGAGCCAGTTTGTGACGGTGGCCAGCTTCAGCTTCTCTGATGTGGAGGACTCCCTTCAGGAAGCCAAAGATTTGGTGAGTATGAAGTGGAAACCCCAGTGGTCTCTTTCAGCACTTCAGCAATGGGTGACACACATCAGGCTTTGTTCCTTGCTTACAAATTGAAAGCTATCCAAACCAGGGCAGCTGACAGTGTCCTGTTACCATAAGCCTGTTACCCAAAGCCGGCTTTAATTACTGGTTATACCTCCGATACCGTGTCACCCTGAAATGGCATGACAGGAGTGTCAGTAGAACTGGTGATACCAGAAAGTTTGTTTCGGGCCACCATATCATGAGAGAAGCGACAGCTGTTATCCGAGCTCTTCCCACATAAGGCTGTTTTGTCCTTATTTATTTATAACATTTTAACTGAGCTTGGAAGACAGATGCCTGTAACCCCACAAGCTAAGCCTGCCCTTTGGGCCTGGGTGCATGCTGAGGGGGGCGCTGTTCGCTCTGACTCAGGATGCTTTCGAAAACCATGGTGCTGAGCGGGTTGAGATAGCAGACCGGCGCTTCATTACGCCCAGTATGGGGCATGACAGCAGAGCCACGGCCCGTGCTGCTGCTTAAATGCCTTCCTTTTCATGCGGTGGCAGTTCCAAAGGGCTCTGAGGCACTTCGGTGAGGACAGTGGAAAGGTGCAGCCAGACGAGTTCTTCGGCATCTTTGACCAGTTTCTGCAGTCCTTCGTCGAGGCCAAACAGGAGAATGAGAACATGCGGCGTCGCAAGGAGGAGGAGGAGCGGCGAGCACGCATGGAGGCCCAGGCAAGGCAACGGGG
>JABJVO010000040.1:644817-663465 GCA_026770805.1 Boulengeromyrus knoepffleri | reverse complement strand
CCCGGACAGTCCAGGTGAGCCCAAGACATCAGGAAAGTGGAACGGAGGTGCAGATGGAGGAGCAGCGACGCAGACAGGAACTTATCAGCCTCTTTATTCCCGTTTCGGGTTATTTCCCCACCAGGGGTCAGAAATCCCCCCCAAAAAAGTTTCTGGGGTTTGGGGGGGGGTGGAGAGGCCCCCCCCCCCCCCCCCCCAACAAAAGTGAAGCCTGTGATTGGCAGGCCAACACATGCAGTTATGAACCAGTGACGAGCTCTCCCTTGTGCTTCATTGTCACAGTCTGCTCTGTGTGACCATGCTGTCTTAATGACTTACTCTCTGTGACATATTCAGCACTAAAGGATTCAAGGGTAAATAAAAGATTCAGAAAAGTATTTATCATTAAGCTATTTATTATTTTAGTAATATAAAGAAGTGAGATAGTATGAAGGCATACCATACCTTGATTAATTGATGATGATGATTGTTGTACTTGAGTAAATATTTCAATAACAGGACAATCTACTTTGTGGTATAGATGTTTTTTTTCTTTTACATTTTTATTTAATTTTATTCCCAGTGAGCCCCTTATTTTAAGGGCTTTAACCATGACAACAGATATGTCATATATTTCAACGACTTTATTTATTTGTTTGAATTCGAATGCCGCTTCTGTAAAATTGTACAAAAACCCTCATCATGAGGAAATTATTCAGATTAAAACAAACCCTGCAGCAGGCAGGTTGTAAAGTGTGTGAGACTAACATGCGTAATCTGTCTCTACAGATGCCAGAAAAAGTCAGCCAGCCCATGGAGGAGGACGTGGAGACCTTTGCCTTTCAGGCAGAGATTGCCCAGCTGATGTCTCTGATCATCAACACCTTCTATTCCAATAAGGAGATCTTTCTTAGAGAGCTTATCTCTAACTCATCAGATGTACGTATATTTTGTAGAAGATGTTGTTTTTACTCATTAAAGACATTTTTGTACAATATACTATTAATGTGTGAGATGTAAATAATCAATTTTATTTTAATAAGAATTTTTTATTGCTTTCACTCAGTAGCATTATGCATATGTATTTTGCACAGTGGTTAATATAGATTGATGTACTATTATTATTTACTTTTTCTCAGGCTTTGGACAAAATCAGATATGAGAGTTTGACGGACCCCAGCAGGCTGGAATCCTGCAAGGACCTGAAGATTGATATCATTCCAGACCAGGTCACTCGCACCCTGACCTTAATTGACACTGGCATTGGGATGACGAAGGCCGACCTCATCAACAACTTGGGGACTATTGCCAAGTCCGGGACCAAAGCCTTCATGGAGGCCCTGCAAGCTGGTGCTGATATTTCTATGATTGGACAGTTTGGTGTGGGCTTCTACTCGGCCTACCTGGTGGCTGAGAAGGTGACTGTCATCACCAAGCACAATGATGATGAGCAGTATGTATGGGAATCTGCGGCTGGAGGCTCTTTTACAGTCAAAGCTGATCATGGTAAGTGATCTGGATCCAGAGGTGGGTAGTTCAGGTCTAGAGAGTAAAAATCCAGACCGAGATTTTGTTTCAACCAACCAGTTGAGTTCTCTGTGACTGTGCCTCCACATACTCAACTGGTTGGTCTGGACCTGTATTTTCCACCTCTGTCTATATCCCATTTTAAAAAATGATATGTTAACATCGAATATTCCACATATAAAGTGTGATATTGGGAATGCTGCACCTGTTTACAGCAATTAAGACATCTGCATCGGTCTTGAATAATTTGTTTCAGTTATGATCAGTGCCCCATCTTCCCTCCAGGTGAACCCATAAAGCGGGGCACCAAGGTCATCCTTCATCTGAAGGAGGACCAGTCAGAGTATGTGGAAGAGAAGCGGATCAAGGAAGTTGTGAAGAAACATTCCCAGTTCATTGGTTACCCAATTACACTCTTTGTAAGTTACACTGTAAGACGCTATCCCTAAACTGGGAAAAATCCAAACACTGGAAAAGTTTGTATATTAACGTGCAGCTCGTATGTTTCTACAGGTGGAAAAGCAAAGGGAGAAGGAGGTTGACTTGGAGGAGGGTGAAACTGTGGAAGAAGTTGAAAAGGATGCATCTTCTGAAGAGGACAAGGATAAGCCCAAAATTGAGGACGTGGGCTCTGATGAGGATGAAGACACCAAAAAAGGAGAGAACAAGAGAAAGAAGAAGATTAAGGAGAAATACATTGATGCCCAAGAGCTGAACAAGACCAAGCCCATCTGGACGCGTAACCCAGATGACATCACCAATGAGGAGTATGGCGAGTTCTACAAAAGCTTATCCAATGACTGGGAGGACCACCTGGCTGTGAAGGTTAAAATACATTTTAAAAGCATATTTTTTTCTTTTTCAAGAAAGAAGTGTTGTGCACCACAGTAGCAGTTACTGGCTGCATATTGAATGTACTCGTACTGTAATACATCCTGATTGCATTAATTTATAATCATGTCTGTTATTGCAGCACTTTTCAGTGGAAGGGCAGCTTGAGTTCCGTGCCCTGCTCTTCGTTCCCAGAAGGGCTTCCTTTGACCTTTTTGAAAACAAGAAGAGGAGGAATAACATTAAGTTATATGTGCGCAGGGTCTTCATTATGGACAACTGTGAAGAGCTCATGCCCGAGTACCTCAGTGAGTTTCTCCAAATTCCATTTGGTTTTGTAGTTGTAATAATGAAAAGAGTTATTAATTGTTTTTAAAATCATTTCCCAGATTTCATCAAAGGTGTTGTGGACTCTGAGGACCTCCCTCTGAACATCTCCAGAGAGATGCTGCAGCAGAGTAAGATCCTGAAGGTGATCCGCAAGAACCTGGTGAAGAAGTGCCTGGAGCTCTTCACTGAGCTGTCCGAAGACAAGGACAACTACAAGAAATATTATGAGCAGTTCTCCAAGAACGTTAAGGTAACGTCTGAAAAATTGTACTACGGTTGTCTGTACTTTTTTCTACAAACCTCTGCTCAGGGCTCATTAAAGCTTGATAACTGTTTGCTTCAGCTGGGCATTCATGAAGATTCTCAAAATCGCAAGAAGCTGTCTGAGATGCTACGTTACTACACCTCCAGTTCCGCAGATGAAATGGTATCTCTTAAGGATTATGTATCTCGTATGAAGGACAACCAGAAGCACATCTATTACATTACAGGTACAGGCACATTTGGATTCAGTCATTGTTTTTTTTTTTATATCTTTATATAAGATAAATACTGTATTTTAACTTACAATCTTAAATTTCTTCTCAAGGGGAAACAAAGGAGCAGGTGGCCAACTCTGCTTTTGTGGAGCGTCTGCGCAAGGCAGGTCTTGAGGTGATCTACATGATCGAGCCCATTGATGAATACTGTGTCCAGCAGCTGAAGGAGTATGATGGAAAGAACCTGGTATCAGTCACAAAAGAGGGATTGGAACTTCCTGAGGATGAGGAGGAGAAGAAGAAACAGGAAGAACTCAAGAGCAAATTTGAGAACCTCTGCAAGATCATGAAGGATATTTTGGAAAAAAAGATTGAGAAGGTGCAAAATTTGTTTACGTTGGTTGTGTGATTTCTGTGTAACAGTTGAGAACAAACATGTAGACCATCAAGATTCATGTGAACACTTGTGCATCACTTAATCTTTTGCTTTTTCTTGCCACTTCTAGGTTGTCGTCTCCAACCGCCTTGTTTCCTCCCCCTGCTGCATTGTAACCAGCACCTACGGCTGGACTGCCAACATGGAGAGGATCATGAAGTCTCAAGCTCTCAGAGACAACTCCACTATGGGCTACATGACAGCTAAGAAACACCTCGAAATCAACCCCCTGCACCCAATCGTGGAGACCCTGAGGGAGAAGGCGGAGGTCGATAAGAATGACAAGGCGGTTAAAGACCTGGTGATCCTGCTGTTCGAGACGGCTCTGTTGTCCTCAGGCTTCACGCTGGATGATCCTCAGACACATGCTAACCGCATCTACAGGATGATTAAACTTGGCCTGGGTAAGTATTCGATTCCTGCATTAAATATTTAGTTCATGTTGTCAGAAAAATAGATTTTCCCATGTCTTAGTTTAATATCTTAGGCCCATTTAACAGTGGACCAGTTAAATGTCCTATTTGCTATCGCACATGTTATTTTAATACAGAAGAGTATTTTGATGTTTATCTTCTGGCATTTTTCATGTTAGGAATCGACGATGATGACACAATTGTGGAGGATCTTTCTCAGCCCAGTGAGGAAGACATGCCTGTTTTGGAAGGAGAAGACGACACCTCACGGATGGAGGAAGTTGATTGAAAGTAAAATTGAAAAGAAAAAAAAAAGTTTTTTTTTTTTTTTTTTTAAACTAGTCAATTGTGCCCATTTCTAATTAATTACCAAATAATTTAATGCACAACTGAGCCTATAGACCTTTAATATTCATTCATGATTTGATGGCATGTTTCCCTTGTTAAAAGGAAATGTTTAATTTTCTTTAGGGTAAATTTTAGATACATTTTGCATGAAAAAAATGACATGTGACTTCATATCCAGGGAGCATTTTATATCTAACATATTAAGATTTTTAAATAAAGTTGTTTATATACATTCGTCTGTGCATATATACCATTTGTGAACCCTTTGGAGTTATTTTGAATTCCGCAGGGATAGTTTCTCAAGTGGGATATGATTTTCATCAAGTTACGATAATCAAAAATAGTAATATACAATCGAATTTAACACACACACACACACGCCGTACCTTTTAGGACAAATGCTGTACAGTATACGACCCGGATCACCGGTGGGAAAATTATGTGAAATATTTAGCAACGATATTTGGCAATAACCTCAACCACTTCATAGCTGCTTAATGTAGCCGTAGGTGCTGAATTATAATTCTTATATAAATTATAATATAACAAACCTTTATTGCTTTGAGTGGAAATTATCGTTTAATTTGGTGTAATTCTATTAGGTCGCGAATGGGTTCATGCTTGTTACCCACACCTATTAATATAGTCGATATTTATGTTGTGCTTTACTCTTTGAAATGAATCCACAGATTCCAACGCAACCTACCACCTCGGAACACTTCCAGTCAGCAATGAGCGCATAAAATGCTCTTATTTCCACCCAATATGACGACACTGAGAATAACGACTCGCGAAGTCCTGTCACTTTTAAGCGAAGAAGGCGTAGCCGCTAACTCGCAGAAAGAGGCCGTCCGTGATTGGCGGCCTCGGCTCCCACTCCCTGCTGCGCTGGCGGAGAGGAAGCTTCTAGACGCTTCTGGAAGCCGCCGCGCTTTCTCGAAGGCTCTGGCGAAAGTGGCATCGGCTATTTAAGCGGAAGCGGCCGAGCCAGCATCGTTCTCTCTTCGACGTCTGGTCGAGAGGAATGGTTGGTTTTCCTCGAATTAGTAATTAAATAACCGAAACCACATTAAACTAGAATCCTTTACCAACCTGCAAGGTAAGAAATGTGCGTAACATTATTCACGAATTGTGGCCATTTGTCTCATTTTATTGTTCACGTGTTTGGTTGTGTTATGCTGTCAAACTGCGATGGTTATTTTTGCACATAGGCGAGCTCCTAAAATGTAATTCCGTTAGATTCCCGCTGCCAGTGTATAGACTAAATTAGCCGTAAAGAATAATACGAATAGTGTCGCTCCCTGACCACGTTCTTTGTCAGCCGTTTCTATTAAATTATTTAAACTATTTGCCTGTGGTTGTTTTAATTTTATATTGCAATTACAAAAGACTGCTGTCTTTAGAAGGAGCTGCCTACCGAATTGGATTTCAGTGCCGTATGATGTGGAAGACCCCACTGGCTACCTTGCGCAAAAAAGAACAAAAATATCTTGGTTATTAGTCCTTGTTATCAGTAGTTTATGCAACGATATTAGCTTGGATTTGGGACCTAATGTACCTTCCGTATGTTAATTTGCTAAACCGGTAAAATATTTAGCTAGGCATCCAGTAGTGAAAGGGTCATTTGTTTGCTGGCCAAATATCAGGTTTCGTCCCTCTTGACCCTACGCTAAATAACTATCCATATTTTAGATCGTCCAATACCTAGATCGAGCTTTTTTGTAATAATTAAGAATGGTTCCTTCCTATCAATAGGCAGGTTACTATCCAGTATGTTCTAGAAGGTAGTTGTTCTCAACCTTCTTCGAAGGGCGGCGCAAGACTTACGCAGTCTCAATTGTTTGAGGTTTGGCGTACACGGGATTCCAGAATGATCCATGCAACCACGTTGTGATTAATATAGCAACTGATATGAAATCACTGTCGTTTTGTGGCAGTATTATCTTGTTGGTACCCAATTGCTGTCGCTAATTCAGATTGACTTAATCATAAATACCTACCAAGGCTTACTTATTGGCATTCAGAAGGCGGCTAATGTTGATTCACAATAACGATTAACATTAATGTCCCTTGACACCATATCCTATATTCAGCAGTCATGCTAATGCATAAATAACAGCATTCGACAAGCCCTGTCAGAATATAGTGTGATCAATGAAAATAAATGCGTCTAGTGTATTTTTAGTACTGTTTCAACTTTTAAAAAGAGAATGGACATTTGGGGATCTTGTGTAGAGACAAAGATGTGACCTTTTTACAAGGTTATGCAGACTCATTCAAAGAAAAAAAAAATCACTGTACTTCTAACAATATACGCTGAATGCTAAAATTAAGAAATGTTAATGACAAGCGAGGATAAATGCACATTTGTGAGGTATGGGTTTAATGGGTTTGCTTCTGTAGAAGATGAGATTGTACTAATCCACCTTGAGTCACTGAGTTAGTGGGATAAGTGTGTGTGCACTGTGGTTTTAAAAATATCTCCAGTTCAAGCATATCTCAAACTTTCCTTACGTCTGCAGTATGTCACTTGGAAGGTGATTGCTTTGGCAGAGCTTAATGTAAGGATAAGGTATTTTACTGGTGAATTCAGACTGCAAAGGCAAAAATGAATGCACTGGTTTGGGTAATCTAGTCTAGTGTCCAGATGGTTAGCTGGTGTCTTTGTGTTCTGCATGTACAGATGCCTGAAGCACATGATCAGCCCATGGAGGAGGTGGAGACCTTTGCCTTTCAGGCAGAGATTGCCCAGCTGATGTCTCTGATCATCAACACCTTCTATTCCAATAAGGAGATCTTTCTTAGAGAGCTTATCTCTAACTCATCAGATGTGAGTATTTCTGTTCTAGGTGCAAAGTTTGTGCTGCACAAAAAGCCAAAAAAGTCTAAGGGTGCGGAAAGAATAACATTGTATTCTGCTGTATCCATGATCCTCACTCCTCCTCAGCTAAAGAGAAAGGGGACAGTAGGCCTCGTGTAATGGGGGAGGGGGGCTATCACAGTGTGTTTGGAACTTTTAAAATATTTTAGTTTTTCAGTGATGTATTTGCTTAGTTGCTCCTATTAGTTGTTGCACTACTGCAGTATTATATATTTTCTCTTACTGAACAAGAATTACTTTGGGCTAAACCTTAAACATTTTTCTAAATGTTAGGCTCTGGACAAAATCCGATATGAGAGCCTCACAGATCCTTCTAAGTTGGATTCTGGAAAAGATTTGAAAATTAACGTCATTCCAAACAAAGAAGACCGTTCCCTGACCATAATTGACACTGGCATTGGGATGACGAAGGCCGACCTCATCAACAACTTGGGGACTATTGCCAAGTCCGGGACCAAAGCCTTCATGGAGGCCCTGCAAGCTGGTGCTGATATTTCTATGATTGGACAGTTTGGTGTGGGCTTCTACTCGGCCTACCTGGTGGCTGAGAAGGTGACTGTCATCACCAAGCACAATGATGATGAGCAGTATGCCTGGGAGTCGTCTGCTGGAGGATCTTTCACTGTCAAAGTGGATACATGTAAGGATATTTCACATCTAACTGTAATTAGGTATGCAAGATGTGTGGTGGACACAACCTCACTGTTCTTTCTCCTATTAGCTGAACCTCTGGGCCGTGGAACAAAGGTGGTCCTACATTTGAAGGAGGACCAGACAGAATATCTTGAGGAACGAAGGGTGAAAGAGATTGTGAAGAAACATTCTCAGTTCATTGGCTACCCCATCACACTTTTTGTAAGTGGTTGCATAATTACTTGTGGAAACTGACATTGAGAAGCATGATGAAGAGCGAATGACTGTATGTCCATGAAAAGTGAATTCTGCCTTGTACCTGTCTGATCTAATTCCATTTTGATCTATGCAGGTGGAGAAAGAGCGTGACAAAGAGGTCAGTGATGATGAAGAAGAGAAAGAGGAGGAGAAAGGGGAGGAAGACAAGAAAAGTGATGAGGACAAACCTGAAATTGAAGATGTGGGCTCTGATGAGGATGAGGAGCAGGAGAAGAGCTCTGATAAGAAGAAGAAAAAGAAGAAAATCAAGGAGAAGTACATTGACCAAGAGGAGCTCAACAAAACTAAGCCCCTCTGGACCCGTAACCCAGATGACATCACCAATGAGGAGTATGGGGAGTTTTACAAGAGCTTGACTAATGACTGGGAGGACCACCTGGCTGTAAAGGTTGGTGTGCAGGTTTATTTGTGTAGAAATAATTTTAATTCTATGAAGGGCTACAGGAAACCACTAAACTTTGGAGGATACTTTTAAAGCAATACAGATGCTTCTCAGGCTATAAAAGGCATCACTTGAGGACATTGCATGTGCTCGGGCTGGTCAAGAATTGAACAATAGTGGCGTCACTTGAAAATATGTCAAAATAGTATTGTAAAATAACAATGTTTGTCAAGCTCCTTAGGAAAGTGTCTTCTGATACTTAGAATGGTGTTCTATTTTTACTATAGCACTTCTCCGTGGAGGGCCAGCTTGAGTTCAGGGCTCTGCTCTTCGTTCCAAGAAGAGCCCCTTTTGACCTTTTTGAAAACAAGAAGAAGAAAAATAACATCAAGCTATATGTGCGCAGAGTCTTCATCATGGACAACTGTGAAGAGCTCATCCCAGAGTATCTCAGTGAGTTGAATGTTCATCTGCAGTCATGTACAGAAAAGGCTCATCTCTATGAGGTGCTGGTACAGTAGATGAACACTTATTTTGTTTTTCCTGTACAGATTTCATCAAAGGTGTTGTGGACTCTGAGGACCTCCCTCTGAACATCTCCAGAGAGATGCTGCAGCAGAGTAAGATCCTGAAGGTGATCCGCAAGAACCTGGTGAAGAAGTGCCTGGAGCTCTTCACTGAGCTGTCCGAAGACAAGGACAACTACAAGAAATATTATGAGCAGTTCTCCAAGAACATCAAGGTTAGGCCCTTGACCTGCAAACCAGATCCAGATGGTGGTGGTTTTTTTTTTTTTTTTTTTTCTTTCCCTAAATCAACCTAAATAATTTGCTCACAGTACTTAATGAAATGAATAGTTCATATTGGTTTTGACAGTTCAGTTACAGTTTCTGAATTCTGCAGTTTTGTCGTACACTTATGCTCAGTACAATGTGCAGTGAAATGCTCTATTTCCGAGTAAACTCATTAATGCCTCCAGGGGACTAAACTGCATCTGCAATATGTGTCAGTGAGCTGGTTACCATTCAATGTAAAATTTATGCAATTAATTGCCATACAGTTTGATAAAGGGTGAGGTTAGTTTCTCAACTGACTGGTTGGCAAAACCTGTGAGAGTGCAGAACTTCTGCAGCTTTGAGCCTGCATAACTTCACAACCACTGGTGTATCGTTTTAATGATCCTGCTATTTCGGCAGCTGTCATGTAGCAAGGTTTCATGACTGCATCACTGGATTTTCTGAGTTTAATTTTAACCTGCTGTTTGGTTCCACTAGAAGTTAAATTGACAATGCAGAAAAGGGTGGCATTGAATAAGAGATGAATAAGATATGTGTGTGAGTGTGTGTGTATATATAAGTATCTAATGTATAATTTTCTCTCTGCACAGTTACGCCTATATTACGTTCTCTGGTGCCTTGAGATTTGAATCTCAATTTTTTTTTTTTTTTTAGGACTTGACTGAATGTGGTCCCTATGTTAAATAATTTAGTTGTAGGCTAAAGGAATGTCTGGTTATCTGCTGTTTATGAATTTGTTTTTTAATTCTTTTTTTAGCTTGGAATACACGAAGACTCTCAAAATCGCAAGAAACTCTCTGAGCTCTTAAGGTACTATACCTCAGCATCAGGGGATGAGATGGTCTCCCTCAAGGACTACGTCACTCGGATGAAGGACAACCAGAAGCACATCTACTACATCACTGGTGAGCCACTGCTTGAAATGTGCACTTCAAGGAGCAGTCGATTTCCAACAACACAAAACCCTATATGGTTTTACTTGGGGGTGAGGGGGTGTGGCTGAGTGAGTTTGCATGTTGTGCCTGTGAAGAAGGTTCCTGGCTTGAATCCTGACGTGGAAGAGTGATTTCACAGTTAGATCCTGAAGCAACTGGGGGTTAAGGGCCTTGCTCAGGGGCCGGTCTAACCCTGCTTTTTCTCAAATATATGTTGCTTTGGATAAAAGTGTCCGCAAATAAATGTAAACGTAATGTCTGATTTTTGAAACTCTAAGCCAAACCATAATCAAAATCTTTCCTTAGGAGAAACAAAGGATCAGGTGGCCAACTCTGCTTTCGTGGAACGCCTGCGCAAGGCAGGTCTTGAGGTGATCTACATGATCGAGCCCATTGATGAATACTGTGTCCAGCAGCTGAAGGAGTTTGAGGGCAGGAACCTGGTGTCAGTCACAAAAGAGGGTTTGGAACTTCCTGAGGATGAGGAGGAGAAGAAGAAACAGGAGGAACTTAAGAGCAAATTTGAGAACCTCTGCAAGATCATGAAGGACATTTTGGAGAAGAAAGTAGAAAAGGTGAGTAAAGACGTCTTGTGCTCGAATATCTAAACGTGAAATGTATTGAAACGGAAAGCCTTGTGAACATCTTCGACTTTAAATATGTTAATTTGAATATTCTTGAACAGGTTACAGTGTCCAATAGGCTGGTCTCCTCTCCTTGCTGCATTGTAACCAGCACATATGGCTGGACTGCCAACATGGAGAGGATCATGAAGGCACAGGCACTGAGAGACAACTCCACTATGGGCTACATGGCTGCTAAGAAGCACCTGGAAATAAATCCAGACCATCCTATTATTGAGACCCTCAGACAGAAGGCGGAGGCTGACAAGAATGACAAATCTGTGAAGGACCTGGTCATTCTGCTGTTCGAGACTGCGTTGCTGTCTTCTGGCTTCACATTGGATGACCCTCAGACTCACTCCAACCGCATCTATAGGATGATCAAGCTGGGGTTGGGTGAGTGCAAGAAAATTCCCATAGATATGTAGCTGTACTGCACCATGTATTGAAAGGCCTAAATTAGCAATTTTGTATAGTCACTTAATTGCCTCATTTTGTTAGTATCTGGCAATGTTCTGTCAATGAAATGACAATGTGCATAGAATGCTTGTTTCTCCACACACACACATGTTAAATGCAGCTGTATTGATTTGACTCAAGATAGACCATGTTCCCTTTGCAGGAATTGATGAGGATGATCTGACCACTGATGAAAGCAGTTCTGCTCCTATTGAAGACATGCCCCCACTGGAAGAAGAAGATGATACCTCCAGGATGGAGGAAGTAGATTAGAGCTACAGTAAAAGACCAAGTTCGCAGTAGAACTGTACATAATTAGAATGTCTGTTGCAATGCACATTCTCTGAGAATGCTTCCTTTTGTTCCCTGTACATCTTGGATCTCTGGCAGTGCCATACGTGAGAGGACATCTCACCTGACTGCTCTTGTTCGTCTGGTTCTTGATACTTTCTATTTATTGACATTCCAGTATGGTCTCCTGTGTGCTATGACTGCATTGTATAATGGCAATTTAGAGATTTCAAATGGCTGTACCAGAACAAATAAAATTTCAGAATCCGAAAGTCTGCCATTTATTTGAGCGAGTTGGACAAGCATTTAGAGAATACAGTACTGAATCCCCACTGTGGTATGCATTAAACTTTCACTACTGGATATTTAAAGGAATGTATGGAGTTTTTTTTTCTTTAAAAATACTTAACTAAAATGAATGGTACATTCTAACTGCATGCATTGGCTCTGCACTTGTCAAGGTGCTTTGCTTTTAAGTTATTTCACAACTTGGAAGATCTATTAAAATACGTTTTGATTGTAAGTACCTTAGCTTAGTAAGTCTTGCCCATTACAATACATTTCATAGGGGAGACTTTTCGTCCATCCAACAGTCTTCTGTACACCCCCCTCCCCCCTTAACCTACCCAGGGTCGCAGAATTCCTGAGCATGTCCCTGGAACCTGCGGACGCAAAAGCGGCAGAGACTTAAATTTGTGTAAGTTTGGGTTTTGGGGCGTTGTTAGAAATGTAGCATCGATATGCCACCAGGTGGGAGTGCTGCGTAGCAAATACCAAAAACTAAGCCAGTTTTTTTTTTTTACCACCGTTCACAACGCAACATTGGTCTGCTTCAACTAAAGGGATAAAATATTTGCATCAATGCAACACTGGCTATAAAATATAACCGGTACACTAGTTTACTCTCGCTAATAGCAATATGTAACTGTACTTTGTGCGTAAAGCCATTAACCTGCAGTTCGCTCACGTTTTCACCCATAGATGTAAATGATAAATGTTTAAACGCTCCATGGCACATTTTACCTTATGATTAACAATCATGGTAGTTATACGCACTGAGTGAAAATCCATGCATTACTGCGTTCATAGTTAACTTCACGAGACTATCGTTTGTTTGTAACTTCGTAGTGTTATACCATAAAGTTCGTTTTTTTCAACTAATCGTGATAATTTCACAATGGAAGTTATCCTTCAGCAGGACACGCATGCACGGAAAGTCGCAAGTTAGCGAAATCAGGATGGGTACCAAGTATCTACAGCGGCTGGTGGAACCAGGTCATGTCTCTCTCCTGTCAGCGTGCCCACTACAGGTTCGGTCACCTGACCGACAGCAGCCAATCAACTGGGCCGGAGAAAAAGAACCGCTGCAGTCAGTGACTAGTACCGCGGACTCGAGAGAGGATTGACAGGGGCGAGAGGGACGGTTTTAAAATCCGCAATGCCGAATAAAATGAAAAAGGAGAAGGTTGGTTGGATGTTTATGTGATTTTATTTTTTTATGTTAAACATTTCTTTCAAATATGGAATGGAATGCTTACACGGTAAAGGGAGCAAATGGATGAATGAGGCCTAACGTTAGACGACTCTGCAGGGATGTCTGTAGTAGCAAGTACCCGGTAATCTCAGAGTCACAACGTGCTTCTTTTTTAATTGTAATGTTTAGCTCTGAGTTTATAGGGGGTGTGAGTGTATAGCGTGTTATCACTCTGCAAGTTTGGAAATATTCACGCTCATAAGGGTTTACGGTAAACTTGATTACGGTAACTAGTTAGCCAACTACTGGCTAGTTCGTTTTGTGCTAGATCATCTGTAGCTAGCAGAATGGGCAAAGATTACCAGGTAAGTTAGTCTGCATTACAAGGGTATCTATATTGTTAAGTCAGACATCTCATCCTTTTCGCGGATGTGTTTTTTTTTTGTGCGTTAACTTTTTGGTGCAATAATGGGACTTTCCAGAATGTGCAGCTTTCCACATAGCCATCTAGCTAACGAACAGGCTTATGTTCGTTTTTTGTACTGTACCCTCCAAGTTTGAGATGAGGAAAAACATTATGGTAATGATCATTTAATTGGTGGATTATGTAACTAATTGTTCATAATACAGATGGACAGTGGATGAGATGTTACTTGAATTTGATTTTTCTTTTTTTTTTTTTTGGGGGGGGGGGGGGGTTAAAATGAGGGTGATAGTATCCATTCACATCGAAAGTAATGTAATACAAAATCATTAAAATGAGAAAAGCTACAATGTGAGACACTCTGCACTGCTACTGGCAAGTCCACGCGAACTCGGTCCCAGAATCAGTGGGTTGATTTAATCTTCCTTCTGACTTTGAGATCTTACAGAAACCATTTGTTTCAGGAAACTACAAAATCAGGAAAAGTGGCCAAAACTGGAAACAAAGATGCACAAGAAACAGAGAACGAGGTAAATGAAGAGTTTGGCTAATTTGTAAATGCAGCAGAGGATGGTTTTTTCGTGTTTGGAGAGCTGTATGATGTGGGCGTGCAATTACCGCTTTGGGTGTCCACGTGATACACTTAAGTGAAATGCCTAAACAAGCCACGTTTAATTGCCTTGTTTGAATTGTAGTGTTATCGCAGGGCACCTTAAGACCACAAAGGCAGACACTGTTTCTAAGCTAAAGCATGGTATCTTCTCACCCTGGAACCACCCCTGCTTAATGCTCCGTACTTTTGCCTGTTTAATGTATGAATGCCTTTCTGCTAGAGCACTCTGTCCATCTTTGTTACATTTCCGTTATATTCCCTACATGTGTGTCAGCTTTGATGTGCCTCCACACTTTGCTCCTAGTTTTTGCCACGTGGCTGCTTTTCATCAAAGTATTTTTCACATTGTCCTCAGTCACACAGATGGCTGTTTAATGAAGCAGCTTGTGTCTGTCTTTGTGCTATGACACAACTAATCACTGGGGTTACAAAGTCCTTAATTAATTCTGAACCACTTGGTCTAGATATTAATGGGGCACGACTGTCAAATTAGAATTACTGTATGGTGTTTGTGGTGGGCTGGTTTCTGTGGTATCACTGGGCCTTTCCACGGGCAAGAAATCATGGACAATTAATGGTCCTTCATTAAACTATTTCTGTATCCTGGCTCGGTAAGTGCTGCTGTTCTCTGCAGATTGCTGGAAGACAGAGGTGGATACCCAACCCGGGCTGCCGTATGTCACCTCACGAGCTTGTCAATCATACCGTTCGCTCAAGAAGCATTTTGCAGTGCCCAAAATGCCAAAATTCTTGTATATTGTTTGGTTAAGAGCAGGGTTGGGTAGGGGTTAGGGCAGGGGTGGGCAGTCTTACCCGCAAAGGTCGAGTGTGTGTGCAGCTGTTCAAACCCTGGTGTGAGGACTCCGCAGCCAATCAGTCCTCTAATTAGTAATCTAATAATCAGTTGCAGTGAAAACCCGCATACATACTGGCCCTTTGCGGATAAGATCACCCACCCCTGCGTTAGGGGCTAGGTTAGCCGAGCTCACTGTGATCCGAACCATGGAGTGTACTTGCACGCAGTATGTAACACGGCATATTGTTTTACAGTAAGCTTTTTCCTTTTTATTACATGAAAAGAGTACACTCTAAAATGATGATTAAAAAGTACAGCGTACTGAATAGATAAACCTTAACCAGTAACATAGTTCTTTATTATTATCCCCATTTGTGTGTGAGGAGCAGAAATACGCTCTTGCAAGAACAGTTCCCGTTTGTGGGTGCTGTTCTGTGCGCTTGTGTCACATACACACTCGTGGTTTTTATGTACATGGGTTTGCAGACTTAAACACTGGCGAGTTCGCTTCAGCTCATGCTTCTGCTTCCGACTGAAGACGTGTTGGACGTAGGCCTGGCTTTTCGCGCTACGAAAGGGCCGGGGTGGATGTCCAACCCCGCCGTCCCTGAGCTCGTAGCCACAGGCTTCTCGCAGCGTGGCCAGCCTTAGTTATGGATATGTTTATGTGTTATGTGTTATGTTCTCCCCCCTGCTTGAGATTTTTGTACTAAGGTGCGTCTCCAGTTGTGTTGAGTGTAAATCATTGATTGTGGACAACTGTCTCAGATTTTTTGGGATAAAGTTTGTTTTGGCGATTTAATGTAATGCAGTTGTATTTGGGAATATGTTATTGTGGTGCCCACAGAGAGACTCTTGGATCATTTGGTCCAAAAATGTCCATTGTGGTGGAAAGACAGAAATTCTGGAAACATGACTGTTCATTTTGACCTGAGCCAAGACCCCTGTTGTTTGCTATTCCCTGAAGACCATGAACGTTTATCCTTAAATCATAGGATTTTCATTATTTTGCATTTTTTTTGAAGGATTATTTATTATGGGTCAATTGACAGTTATTTGAAAGTGCAGCTAAAGTAAATAATATAATTAATATAGTATAGCAGGAAGTATTGTAAATGTTTAAATGCACTGCAATGATTTAATTCAAAGTGCTACCTTGGCCTTCATCTAAGACTGTGTATATTCAGTGAAAGCCGTTTGCGGTTGCATCATTAACAAGTTTTGTCAGACTTATTGCAGTTTAACATGAAGTGCTTCCCACAGTGGACCTAGTGAACAATATTTGGAGTTGGACAAATTAGGTACTGTGGTTTATAGACACGTTAACTTCAGGAAGAACATTTACAATCTTGGTCTCTTAAGTGAAAAGTCTGTCGTGATTCCATTTTTACAGCAGTCATAATTTTTATTTGCAACAGTATAAACGATATTGAGCGTCACGTTAAATCAGCTCCTGTTCTAACAAGCCCCTTTGTGATTTTTTTTTGTTCCCCTTTTGCCTAATTCATGAGAGTTCAGCTTGTGATAAGAGCCTGTTCATTCATCTTCCAACCACTTATCCAGTTCTGGAGGTGTGGCTACACTCTTTGCCAGGCAACATAGAGCAAAAGGCAGGAGCGTATTCTGTCAGAGGGCACACACACAGTCACAATGCCGCAGCCTGCACACTACCTGGCTATAAGTATGTAGAAGCCTCTTCCAGTTATTGCATTCAGCTATGTAAGCCACACCCATTTGCAAATGGGTGCATAAAATGAAAGGGGCAGCCATTCAACCTCCAAAGACATCGGTAGTATAATGTGATTTTACTGTAGAGCTCAGTGACTTTAAACATGGCGCCATCATAGGATGGCAATACTGCAATAAATCAGTTTGTCAAACTGCTGTCAAGGTTAACTGTTAGTACTGTTATGAAGTGTAAATCTCTAGGAGCACCCACAGCGCTGCCAGGAAGAGGCAGACCGCACTAAGTGACCACAGACCACGACGTGCTGAAGCGTATGACATGTGAAACATCACTTTTCCTCAGTGGAGACACTTGCTGCAGTTCCAGACTGACTCGGGAAGCAGCGTCAGTGCGAGAACTGTCTGTCGGCAGCTTTATGGTCTGCGTTTCCTTGGCCATGTTGCTGTGCACAACGTCAAGCATCAGCTCAACTGGTGTGAACATGTCACATTGGACTGTGGAGCAGTGGAATGATGAATCACGCTTCACACTCTGGAAGTCTGACAGATGAATTTGGGTTTGGCAGATGCCAGGAGAACCTGTCTGTGTGTGAGTGCTTTGGGGCTGTTTTTCATAGTTTGATCTAGGCCCCTTAGTTCCAGTGAAGAGTAATTTTAATTCATCAGCATACAAAGACATTTTAGACAATTATGTGCTTCTATCTTTGTGCCAGCAGATTGAAGAAGGCCCTTTCCTTTTCCAGTATGACTATGCCACTGTGCCCAGTCCATAAATCAATGATTTTGCAAGGCTGGTGTGGAAAAAATTGGCTGACCTACACTGAGCTACTCCTCATTCCCAATGAACGTCTTTGGGATGAAATGGAATGCTGACTACAGCTGACATCAGTGCTCAACCTCACTAATGCTGTCGTGGCTGAATTCCCACAGCCATACTCCAAAATGTAGTGGAAGGCCTTTCCGGAAGAGTGGGGGCTGCTATAGCAGCCAAGGGGAACCCTCTCTATAGCAGTGCGCATGGTTTTGGGATGGGATGTTTAGCGAGTACATGGGTGTGCTGCTAAGGTGTCCACATACTTTTGGTCAGGTAGTGTAGCACTGCCCCCCCATGCCTACTAGGTTGGGGGGTTCCGGTTCGTGTGCCCATTCTTATCCTGTTGTGTGCGTTTCCTCAGGGTACGCTGATTTCCTCCCACTGTACAAAAATAAGGTGAATTGACCTTTTATAAGCTGCCCACTGTGTGTGTGCGTGTGAGAGAAACTGTGTGCTTTATTGGTTAATTTGAGAATTTGTAGTATTGATTGATTAAGTGAGTTTTGTTAAAATTGGTACTTTGTAAATGCTCTGTGTCTATATGACAATGCAGGTTATTGGGCAGGGAGAATCTGTGCTCTGCGCATTCAAAAATGAGGCCGTCCTTGTTCCCACTGGGAGCTGGTGCATTTAAATCTCCTAACACAACTGCTGACTGAGGTCTTCTGTTGAACTGCGCACTGTCTGCATTTGGCCCATGACCTTCCATTTAGAGGTAGCCTAACATTAATCTGCCTCTGTTATTGCCTCTAGAGCTGGAGGCAGAAGAACAGCAGTCACCTCCCACCCACGACGCAGTTGATAAAGGGCAAGCAGTCCAGCTCGCATTCTTCCGTCAGGAAGGACAAGAGGCCTGGCTCATCCAGATTCACCCTGAGCAACAACCGGGAGCTCCAGAAGCTGCCTCTCTTCAAAGGTACTCAGTAAGCCGATGGTGCCAGCTGATGCCGGTTCTTTCTCGCACATTTGCTTCCAATATTTATACAGTGGTACCTCAAAACTCGAACTTAATCCGTTCAGAACTCCAGATCGAATCCTAAAAAGTTTGAGTTCTGATCGAATTTTCCCCTTAAGAAAGAATGGAAAACCGATTAATTGGTTCCCGGCCCCAAAAAATTACACCAATATGTTTTTTTTAGCGTTTAAACACAAAATGAACCGGATAAAACAAGAAGAGCATATACTGTACTAAACACATCTAAGCACATTTATCAAAGC
>JABJVO010000040.1:613729-625154 GCA_026770805.1 Boulengeromyrus knoepffleri | reverse complement strand
CACTGAACCAGTAAGTTCGCTGTCACCTGCTGTTCTCTCAGAGTTGCCTTTGTATGTTTCAGTTTTTAGTGCTTATCAAGTTCAGCTTGAATGAAGCGACAGTCCTTCAGATGGTCTGGCGGCCGTGCTTCTTAACTGCTGCCCAGTGGGCTCCATTTTGTGAGCGTGTGGCTCAGGGGGCTGAAGCCTCTGTGCCTGTGGTCAGAAGGTCGCCGGTTTGAGCCCGACCTCAGCACCTCTGTAGGCCCTTGAGCAAGGCCCTTAACCCCCAGCTCCCTGGGCGCTGCTATGGGAGGCTGCCCTTCATGGCCAGCTTGTTCTCAGGGAGAGAAAGCAAACTGGGGGAGGTGAAAAGAGAATTTCCCCATGGGGATCAGTAAAGTATTAAATTATTATTATTATTATTATTATTATTATTATTATTATTATATGAGATGCATACTAATGATTTTGTTCTAGGTGTACTTAAATTATATGTGTGTCAGATGAGGGCATGTTTGTGCACCACTGGCTTGAGTGTTGGAAATGCCCACATCCATTTCTGTTTCTAGCTGCAGTCCTGCATGTCCGCTAATCAGTGTTGCTGATCTGTAGGTTGTCATGGCTCTCCTGAAGTACTGGCCAAAGACCCACAGCCCAAAGGAAGTGATGTTTCTCAACGAGCTGGAAGAGATCTTGGATGTGATCGAGCCCTCAGAGTTTGTGAAGGTCATGGAGCCTCTCTTTCGCCAGCTGGCCAAGTGTGTCTCAAGTCCGCACTTTCAGGTGACCTGAAGTTTAGTTGATTTATTTGTTTCTTAAGGCGGACCAGATGTTTGGGGGATTTGTTTGATATAGCCTGATCTGGTAATGGTGACTGAGCAGTGCCCCCTTCAGGTTGCAGAGCGAGCCCTGTATTACTGGAACAACGAATACATCATGAGCCTGATCAGCGACAACGCGGCCAAGATCCTCCCCATTATGTTCCCAGCTCTGTACCGCAACTCCAAGACCCACTGGAACAAGTACGATCAGCCTCATGTCATTTGATAGGACTGCAAAGGAACAAGATAGAATGAGTATGAAGAACACGCAGGCAATCACAGGGCAGTCATCAGCTAAAGCTATTTTATTACCAAACCACATAGCCCCACATTTGTTTCCTGCCCCTTGTTTCGTTCTGAGATACCAGCATTGCCGGCTCACTTGTGTTTTTTACAGGACCATCCATGGGCTGATCTATAATGCCCTGAAGCTCTTCATGGAGATGAACCAGAAACTGTTTGATGATTGTACCCAACAGTACAGGGCAGAGAAAAATAAGTAAGCTGGCTCTGTGCAGACTGCACACTGCACCTGTCCCTCTGTGTGATGTGCACAGTGAGAATGAGTGACCCCAGGCTTTGCATTAAGTGGAAAAGGGGACCTGGCATTTTCACAGGGGGACGGGAAACTACAAATTCCAAACGGCACTGGAATCAGCCCTAGCAGAACTTGAACTGTACGTTTGTTTAGCTGTGCACAGTTCAGTGTTTCTGCATCATGGCAGATCACTCGGGCTCCTGTTTTGCCTGTATGTACTGCATTCCTGTGATAAGAAAATTGTACGAGTTTATAAAGAGGTTTCGAACACACCGGTCACTAGTGTTGCCCGAAACTTTGCTGTTTATCGTCACTTGCATTGTTTTCTAGAGAAAAGGCTAAATCGAAAGAGAGGGAGGAGTCCTGGCTGAAGATTGAAAATCTGGCAAAATCGAACCCGCAGGTAAGAGGAGCTGCAGCTGTTCCTGTACATGCAGCTTGGCTCAATGTGCTTCGATGGAAGAGTGTTTGTAAAACGTTCGTTCACCACACATCACAACAGCTCTAATAGTGGACTAGCCCATATTAAAAGATCTTTTTTGAGAATTTAACATGTGGTATTTGTCATTACTTTCCTCTTTGTCTAAGTTCATGCATCGTCATACTCTGGTCATGTGACCTGCCGTGTCCTCGGAGAGTGCCTTGGGTAATCGAGGTGTGCCACCGCCTTGGCATTCTGCCCAGCAGCATGTTTCAGTCTGACTGCTTTTTTCATCCTGGGATCCAGTTTTAATGTGCCCTCCTGGTGACAGGCTTCCATTACAGTGTATTATAGTCATAATGGATGTGCAGTTACAATAGTGTAAGCAATTGTTTTTGTTTGCCGAGTAATTGCCTTTTGTGGGTTTTTTTTTTTGCTTTGTTTTTAAACACTAGTTCCTTGTGTATGCTGATTCCTCTGGCCTCAATAGTCCAGTAGATATGGAAACAGATGGTCCATTGATAGAAGATGTTCACATGTTAAGACAGACTGTAGAGGAAGAAGCGACTCAGGTAATCTGGGGTTTTGTCTGCATCCTCCTGCCTTTGGTATTTTGAACTGACAATCCAGTGACAAAAAGGGAATCAGCAGTAGTCAGTGTGTGCACATGCACTTGAGTTTAAAATCTTTTCCACTGTTTCCGTAGTTGTCTGGATGCCTAATAATTTGTGTTGCTATATATCTCAGTAGGCTGTCTACAAACTGCTTTGTAGCCAGATGTTATGGCTATAAATTTTAAGTCATCTTGGGAGAGACCACAGTTAATGATTTAACAAACATGGTTTAAAATTGCCTGGGAATTAATATATCAGGAATTATATTATAGATTCTTACCATAAACACCAGAAAATCTGGCAGGAACTTCATTCTCCGCCTATTCCCAGTTGGCCGCAAAAGACACTGTAAATTTCTTACATGTGTCAGTGTAAATTGCACTTTGGACCATCGTAATATAAACTTTTACAGTGAATATATGCCCTAACTGCAGTGTGTTCTCGTGTAAACTATTACTGTATGGAGGGATTACTTATGCCAGTTTTGCCTGAGACTGTAGCCTTTTGTTTGTGTAAGGCAGTGCATGTAGGAGTGGGTGATATCGCAATCCATGATACAAGTCACGACTTTCTTTGTGTTTGTTTATAAAGCAGCCAAATTGTGATGTGTGTAGTAATTAACCATTTAAAAACCACTTAACCAGCAGCCCTATCCTTACAAGAAACACTGCTTGTAGCATTATAAAAATCAACTTAATTATTATGGTATGTAAAACACTGTACGTACCATACAAACTGACGCTGAGCAAAATGCTTGTCAATTGATTTAACACTAAAGTTTCAAAAGAGTTGACTACTAATGAACATGTATCACTTTGGTCAATATCTGTATTTGTTGTAGATGGAGTTCAGACGTACACAAACAAATAGGTTAAAAAATTTAAATTTAATTGTGTTGCCACCTGTCCTTCAAACAGTATCTTTGCAAAGTGCAGATTGCAGTAGATCGGTCTGTGACGGATTCCATCCATCTTAATCATTTTGGCACAATAGAAATCGACCAAATGGAACCAATTCTTCCACAACAGCCAGGCCACACATGCATAGCTGATCCATCTGTGGGACGTGTTTTGTTTACTGCACGACATGAACAATATTTGTAGCAGTCTGATTATATGTGTTTTTTTTTTATTATTATTTAAAACCTTTTCCATTGAGACCCACTGAAACGGGTTATGGACAAAAAAGTGAGACACAGACAGAGCTGAGATGTTATGAAGGCTGAAATTGCGTTGATTCACTTTCGTCTGTTTTGGTTGTTCTGTTACTGTGTTACAGGCTCTGAACACGCAGGCAGGCATCGCGTGATTAAGTGCTTGCTGGTTTGTTATAATAGCATTAAGTTGAACACTTTTAAGTGAGCATTCATTGGAAGCTCAGCCTAGCCGCACTCACGCCTAGTGAAACTCCTCCACAGCATGTATGTTTGTAATGTGCCGTTTTCATTAGCTGGATTCGCTTTGGACAAAAGCATCTGCTAAGTACAAGTAAATATGGTGCTATATTGCGACTCTTGCAGTAACTCTGAAACGCTGATCGTGGATACTTATGCTAAAGTTGCACTGTAGTTGTAAAGACTTGCTATGTAATATAGTGCTTGGTGGGGTACTGAGATTTGGTGATATGGTCAAAAGTTACACCTCAACAGATACATAGGCCATATGTAGATCATCCTGAGTTTTTCTATGTTTTCAAATTTGTCAGCCTGTGATAACCTGTGTATATAGGAACTGCCCACTTTGAATTAAATTTGGATATACGTACTGTGTCAAAGTGAGATGTATTAACTTTTGGGTTTCTGATCTCTTCATTTCATATCTCTTGATGTCTTGGCAAGTGAGAATATGAGCAGGTGGCTCTTATCTGGGTCAGCATGACCAATATTTGCCCGCTATGCATGTAGGGCAGGCAGTCATGCACATGCCCGCTCATATGGTCAACCATATCTTATGATTTTGCTCATTGTTCTGACCACTCGCGATATAAAAGCCACATGATTTATTGTCAGACTGGAAAGCAGGATAATTGTGATCAGTGCACTGGTTTATTTAGTGTATGTCCTCCATACAATCAGGAGTCCCTCTTTAAATTGCAGGCATGTTTTTTGCAGCGCAGAAAGATTGGGGGCATGTGTTCCCAAAGCCTTGCTGACTGTTCTCCAGAACAATATCAGCTGGACTTGTGGTCTGATATTGGAACTATATGTTCTGAAATGTTGCTTTGAAAGCTGTCAGATGATGTATGTTTCACATCTGAGCTTCTGTGTAGATGTGTGGCAGAAATTTGGCTCTAACGCCGCCATCCCCCCCCCCCCAGCTGCAGAGGGACCAGTACATGGAGCAGCCCCTAATGCGGCGCAAGTCTGAGCTGCCTCAAGATATCTACACCGTCAAAGCCTTGGAGACCCACCGCCGCGCTGAGGACATGTTCACCCCTCACGATGGGCGTTAGGCCCCTCCCTGCCATCTGGATCAGCTGCAACACTGACACAGGACCAGCTGGGTGTGTCCCGAGGATGCCACCTTCCATGGACCCGCCCCTTCGTGGGCCAGCCCCGCCCCTTCGTGGGCCAGCCCCGCCCCCTACTCCAATCAAGCTTTCTCGCTCTGCTTTCTCAGGTGTTCTGTTAGGATGTCCCACCCCCCACCCTCCCTATGACTTATTTGCCCCCTTGATTTTTTTTTTTCTTTATTTTTTTTTGTGCCTGATCTTGCCATTACACAAGAGATGACCTGTTGGTGGAGAGCCCAGTTTAGTGCAGCATGTGGCATGGGAAACAGCTGAGCTGTTTGGTTTTCTCATTCTCTCCTTCTCACATTGAGAACTGGCCAAGAGCTGCTGTTGTGGGACCTGCCGCTCCGTCACACATGCAGCCCAAGGAAAGCAGTCTTTGTGAAGAGCTGTGTGTTATTTCCAATACATGTTTTAATACTTTGTTTTCTACTGGGGATATTCAGCTCTTTTCGCCTTCAGATCTGAATAGGAATCTTTTCCTTGGAGAGTCTGTCTGGACCTCCGGCCCGTCCAGCAGCAGTCCGTTCTGCAAACTCACAGAGCCCCCGTTTCACTCCCTGTATTCAGTTTGATTTGTGCCATAATGTTTTTTTTTTTTTTTTAACTTTCCATTCATGCATTTGTGCAGCTTCACTCTGAACTGATGTACATGTTGGTGGTTCAAACAATGGTGCATTTCTGTAGCAGGGAGCGAGAGTTTGGAGCTTGTTGGCGAAATGTTACGTGTCTGTATAAATATCTAAATATTTTTTGTATAAAGTGTATTTTTTTTTTTTTCTTTCTTTTACATTTTAGCAACAAGCTCTTATTTTATTTATTGTATTTTAAAATTCCTTTATACTGCAGCTCTAGTGGCCTTGCAGATTGGTGTCTGAGTGGAGGGGAGGCATTTAGTGAGCTTAGTCATTTGCGGAAATCTGTGCTATGCGCAGCTGGGTACCTGCAAAGCTGAGTGTCATCAGTCTCAATATTAACGTGGCAAATGGATGAAAATGTTTGAATCTTTAACCTTTCTGGTGTCTGGGACCCATTCTGGAGTGGTGATGTTTCATTAAATCGCATTTCCTGTGTGGCAGCTAGACAACTGTAAGCTGCCACTCAGCCCCCAGTCTATATGTTTCTCCTATTCAGTTAGCAGCCAATGTGACTGAGGTAGTGAGCAGGTTGGGGGGGGGGGGGGGGGGGGTTTTTTGGGTGTGGGGTGTGATATTGTGTGGGGGGGGCTTGTTGTTGCGGGGGGTGGGGGGTGGTGGGGGCGCGGGTGGGGGTGTGTTTGTGTTGGTGTTGATTTGAGGGGGGGGGGGAGGGGGGGGGGGGTTGGTGGTGAGGGGGGGGGGGGGGGCTGGGGGGGGGGGGGGGCGGGGGGGGGGGAGGGGAGGGTGGGGGGGGGGGGGGGGGGGGGGGGGGGGGGGGGGGGAGGGGTTTTGGGAGCCACTGGGAGTAACTGGAGCAAAGGGGGTATGTCTGCCACCAAAGTGGCCATTTGAGCTGTAAGTCATGACTTCAGGAATGTTCCGGGTGCCCTGTTCCACCTACACTGAGGCAGAGTTCTTTTTGTGTGCCTTTGGGATGGAGAGATTAAGGAACGGTAATGGACGAAATAAAATTAAACCTTTTACCTTTTTTTTAAAAATTTGACCATACAGTTGCACATGTTAAAATCAGCTCAAGCCTGATTTGTGACGATTTACAAAAGGTTGAACTTGCGAAGAGCCTGTCGCATTAACTAGAGAGCACTTCCTGTAAAACTTGAACCGCCGTTTTTATTCTCGTGTCCTATAGCTGACTCATTCGTCTGTCCGCCGTTTGTCCTGTCTGACTGATTTTATTTTTTAAATGTAAATGACACCATCCTCTTCCAGACTGCTCTGGATGATAATGGGTGCTCCATCTCCCCGTCTCAGTTTTCTGAGTGATAATGTTTCTTCGCCATTGTTTGAACCTCCATCAGTGTTACTCACCACCCCTGGTAGGGCTTTGTTGGCTGCGGACTGTGTCTGTGTGTGTTGTACACGCAGTGACGTCCAGGGGTCGCCTCCAGTCACTCAGCCTGCGTTGTGACCGCAGAGTTCAACATGCTAACTGTAAAGTGTACCGCTTACAAACATGTCCAGTGAGATTGTTTTCAAAAATCATTCTTTCCCTCTGCAATGAGTCGCTCTTATTAACAGTCAGGGCTGCATTTTCATTCTTTTTTTTGCTTTATTGCTGCAATTTCAAAAAGATAGATCATCAGATAGATCATCAGCAGAAGATCATATGGTGGCACACTGCCACCTATGGGCCACATTTTACATGCATTTTCCAAACTTCGGTAACATGACAAGTGTCCTTTAGTATGCATCATTTACTAAATGGCGTCATCTAATATTGTACATATAATGTACTTTGTTTTATGTAGTGTTATCTATTAAACAGTAAATATCATTTTGTACAAAATTGTCCTTTGTACAGAATAAAACAATGGCAGAACTTCAAACAGTGACTATGTTACACTTTTGAAAGAAACAAGGAAGAAGCTAATATATAACGCTTAAAATGTAAACAGGATATTGGTGATTGGATATTGCTTTAGGATTTATTACTATTTCCTAAGCTGTGACAGCAGTGAAAGTGATTAGTTGTCATTATTCACACACCACAGTGCACCACAAAATGCGTCCTCTGCATTTAACCCCCGTGACATAGTGGAGACCAGCTAATTTAGCACCTAGGAGCAGTAGCTTGCTCACAACACCTCGGTGGTACTTTGTTGGTTGGGGATTCATCTTGGAATCCTATCCTGTATAAACATAAATCTCATTTCAGGGGACCTTGCAAAAAAAACATCTTGGAAATTGGATTGAATTGTAACGCATATATTACATAATGCTTTAAAATGCTAAATGCAAAAGATCAGTTGTGGTGCTTCTTCCAGATCTATATGATAGCTGGTTTCCGTAGTGTAGTAGTTATGTTTGCCTCACAAGCAAGAAGTCCTTGGTTTGAAGCCGAGTGGAAACATGGTTGCTTTTCCCAACCAAGCAGTGGTGACCTAAGGGTTAGGGAAGCGCACTTGTAACTCTGAATATTACTTTGGCAAAATCTTTTGTGCTTTAAGATGCCATTTCAAATGTTATTCAATCTTACCATCAAAGTGAAATTTCAGCACATATATAATTACACACACACGCATGTGTAAATTTCTATGTATCTCTATGTATATATATATATATATATGTTTGTGTATAATATGTATCTATGTACGTATGTGTGTGTGTTTGTGTATAATATGTATGTATGTATGTACGTGTGTGTGTGTGTGTGTGTGTGTGTATCAGGCCAGAATCCACATGAATCATCCTGAATCCTAGGTTCAATCAGGTTCATTGGACAGAATCTTCTATCCAGTACCCTGTAGTTTTTTTCCATTACAGAAGCCTCTGATCACTGCATAGATGTTCAGCATTTTCCCATGCCAGTTGAAGACAGCCTCAGCAAGGTCCTGTCTCCCCCTCCTCGGGTGTCCTGGGGCCACCTGATCTCTGTTCCCATGACTTATCACATGTGAGCTTTCACACCCCTGTTAGCGCCTTTGTCTCAGGAGACCCATGTACTACATCAATGAAAAGCAAATTACACAAAACAAATAAAATGAAGTTAAAAAATTATAAAACAAACATTACACTTACAAAAAAAATTTAATAAAACACACAGCACGTTTATCTTAAAAGCTAAGCAATTAAATATGTTTTTAGCCTCGACTTAAGACATTCAATGGTTGGGGCAGATAGGACATGGAGAGGGAGTTTGTTCCACAACATGGGCCTGGCTACTGAGAAAGTGTGGTGGTCCTCCCTCAAATGGCCGGTTGGTACGGAGAGTAGCAGCAGATCAAATGACCTCTGGGCTCTCGGTGGACAGTCCGGATGTATGAGATCACTGATATAACCTGAACCCTCAGATCTGAAGGCACGAGGTAACTGTGCCACACGGTCTTCGTCATTATCATTATTATTTACAGGTAAAATGACAAACTGAGTGGTGATATGTGTAAACATGATGGTGAATAAAGACAAAAAAAAGGTCGGAACAGACAAAAACGACCAAGTATATAAATCGTGGCGATCCAAGAATGGAATATCTATACGTTTTATGGCACCCTTGAATACCGAACGGGAACCGACCAATCGGGCATGAAGGTTGCTCCGTGGTTTCAATCAGGTAGTGCTTATGTGTATAACAGAACATGGACGATGTACGCTTTATTTTCGTTTGGAAAGCATAAGTAACAATGTCTGGCAGAGGAAAAGGAGGTAAGGGACTCGGAAAGGGTGGCGCTAAGCGCCATCGTAAAGTTCTTCGCGACAACATCCAGGGTATTACCAAGCCGGCTATTCGTCGTCTTGCCCGCCGAGGCGGTGTCAAGCGTATCTCCGGTCTGATCTATGAAGAGACCCGTGGTGTGCTGAAGGTGTTCCTGGAGAACGTCATTCGCGACGCCGTTACCTACACCGAGCACGCCAAGAGGAAGACCGTCACCGCCATGGATGTTGTGTACGCTCTCAAGCGCCAGGGCCGCACTCTGTACGGCTTCGGCGGCTAAGCGTGAAAGCTACAGCCAGGAAATCTAAAGACCCAAAGGCTCTTTTCAGAGCCACACACTCCGTCCTAAAAGGCAAATCAAGTATTACGTGCTATGATCACTGGGTGTTTCGCTTCAGGACGCACTTTGCACAATGGTGCGCGAATCAACTAGCGATTTTACACTGGGTGGATTTCCGTCCCCCGAACAAAACGCTTGGGTCTGTATAGCTGCTCATTAATTGCAATGTAGTTATTGTATTGTGTATATAACATGAAACGCAGGAAATTGCTCGAACTTTTATATTGAAGACTTTCAGTTAAAGTCGTATCGTTAGTGGCGAATAAAACCCGCGCCAGTAGGCTAACAGTTCGTGTTCTGCCGGCTCAGGTCACCATTTCTGTGCGGGTTATGGTTCCATTAGGCTGATTAACATCCGTGGAAGTGTGGCCGTGAATCGTTCGAACAGCTACACTGACAGAACAATATAGTGTCGTAGACTCTGTGTTGAAATGCTTCAACTAAACCGCTAATGCTTCGGTTTTTTTGGTAAATGAGACGTGTTCGCTGTGTAGCTGCAGAGAAGTTGAGTCTTGGAGGGACTGATATGTTTAATGAGGCCAACAATTTCATTTTTATGTCTATGGTGGTGGTTGGCCGTGCTCAAAAGTCAGCCTACCTTAACGTGGCTAAATAAGGCAATAAAATAAAACGCATTAAAATAATACCATTTAACTTTGTGAATTCCTGAGTGCGAAATGGCTGTGTGTAAGACAAAGGGCTGCGGTGCAGTAGTAGAACTGACCCAGTATAATTTGAATATCATCTGGCGGTCTTTAGCTGTCCAATGAAAAGGCTTTCCGAGGTTTCCTGCCTGATTTGCATACGACCGTTATATAAGGAGGTCGAGTTATCCTGTTCGCCATTGCTTGTGTTTGACAGCGAGTAGCAAACATGCCTGAACCAGCGAAGTCTGCGCCCAAGAAGGGCTCGAAGAAGGCAGTGACGAAAACTGCCGGAAAGGGAGGAAAGAAGCGCAGGAAGTCCAGGAAGGAGAGTTACGCCATTTACGTGTACAAGGTCCTGAAGCAGGTTCATCCGGACACGGGTATTTCTTCCAAGGCCATGGGTATCATGAATTCTTTCGTCAATGATATCTTCGAGCGTATCGCTGGTGAGGCGTCCCGCCTGGCTCACTACAACAAGCGCTCCACCATCACTTCCAGGGAGATCCAGACAGCCGTGCGCCTTCTGCTTCCTGGCGAGCTGGCCAAGCACGCCGTGTCTGAGGGGACCAAGGCGGTCACTAAGTACACCAGCTCCAAGTAAAGCCTCTGCCGCTTTGCAAAAAGAAACCAAAGGCTCTTTTAAGAGCCACCCACGAAGTCAGAAGGGAGCAAACGCCGTTATGAAGCTTTTCGCGCTTACTGGGTTTCGTATTGTGGTTATATGCTGAACTAGAAATGACTAAATTAGGACGCTGGGTTCCCTTGAAGGTTATTTACAAATTATCAGTTATTGGAAGGATTAGTGTAGAATTGTTACTGTAACGTGTTCACGTGAAATTCTGGAAAGGGAAGGATTTTAAAGGCTCCTCAATTAGCCGTTTGTTGGTGGTGGGGGTTATATTATTTCACCTTAAGAGCTCCATATATTTTGCCTGTGGCTTAGATCTAGTTACTTATTACTGGTGAAATGTGTACAGTGATGCCTCAAAATGCTTGAAAATGAGTGTGATTTTCTGCAGTGGACTGCTTTTGTTGGACATCCATGTACAAAAATTGCTTATTTACATTAGATCTACATTTCCTTCAGGTGTCTTAGCCTCATTCTTTTTCCATTGTACACTTCATTTTGCTGCTCTTTTTGTTTTGCAATTCTATTTGTCAAGCAACTAGGTGCACACACATTTCCAAATCCTTGGAGCAGTGCCTGGGGCTGTACGTTGCTCAAGGTTCCTGAGTGGTACCT
>JABJVO010000040.1:582956-595015 GCA_026770805.1 Boulengeromyrus knoepffleri | reverse complement strand
TCCATGGAGATGGAGCAATGACGACTGACATTGCTAATCACGGGTGCAGCGGAGACAACATAGGTAGAGCGGGGGATGGTGCAGGGTAGAGGTGGGGAGAGGGGGGTGCTTTGGGGTCAGGGGGGGGGAGAAGGGGCTGCTTTGCGGTCAGGGGGGGGTTGTGTGCTGGAGGATTTTCAAATTCAAATGCAGCTGCACCATTTATCGACATTTCTGCATGTAAGAGACTGTCGCAAACCTGAGCTGTCAATATGAATGGGACTAATGTTTTATTAGTAAAGTACCGTTAAAATGATACGCTTCAAGAAAAAAGTGAAGGTCTGGAAACCTCACTAATGAAATCGTTGATTAGAGGACGTCTGCATTTCTGGCCATGGGATGTTGGCTGGAAACAGGCAGCTCACCCTGTACCTCTCTAAATTATAAAATTAACCTATGTGGTGTTTTGTATACAACTGGCTTTTGCAGGCAATAATCAAGAATTTTTTTTCCCATCCATTGATGGTTTCTGAGACTTGGGCAGGTAAATTAGCATCTACCATCTCAAATCTGTGACTTTTAAGAAAAGAAGAATTTTACAGAGACATTAGCTATTGGTCAGTGAGGCAGCAAAGGATTATGGGAAGTGGAATGCAGCACTGGAGTGGTGAGAGAGAAGGTCCCAATGAAGCTTAAATGATGCGACTGAGAGGAAGCACAGGAACTCTGTGCTTCAGAGCACCATCCACGTTCTGGCAGTGTGAGTAAAAGCCCCATAATAAGTAAAGAATGAATCACTTCATTTATAAGTCACATTTAAAGATGCCTTGTGTCAATCAAAGTGCTGTACAGAATACCAATAAAGTACAGAAATAAATAAAAAATTCTTATATATATTTCTGTCTGTGCGTGTGTGTGTGTGTGTGTGTGTGGATTACGTTTATATTATATTGTGGGGGACCAAATGTCCCCCACAATGTAATAAAAACCTATTTTTTGATGTTGTGGGGATCATTTTTCAGGTCCCCAAAAAGATCTTTGAATGCGATCAAAAAACTAAAAATGCCAAAAACCTCATATTATGTTTGGTTACTTATGGTTAAGCTTAGAGCTGGGTAGGGTTAAGGTCGTCATTGGGATTAGAGTTTTCCCCATAGAAATGAATGGAGAGTCCCCACAAAGATATAATTACACACGAGTGTGTGGGTGTGTAATTTTAAGCATCAGGTACTTCAAATGATAAGCTTTAAAAACAAATAGTAACATTTTAAATCTAATCCTGAGTACCACCGGAAGCCAATGAAGAGAAGCTAAAACTTGAGTGATATGATCCCTTCTCTTAGTACCAGTAAGAAGACAAGCAGCAACATTTTGCACCAATTGTAAATGAGACAAAGGTGACTGGCTGACACCCACATACAGAGAATTACAACAATCAAAACAAGACTAAATAAAAGTATGAATAACCTTCTCCTGATCACATTGTGAAAGAAATGCTTTGGCCTTTGCTACCTGTCTCAATTAAAAGAAACTTTCAATTTATCTGTCTGTCAAATTTTATAAATCAGAGTCAAAATGACACCCAGTCTTGTGGCAGATGTTTTGTGTATGAAGACAACAAACCTCGATTCTGTGTGCAGGTATTAATAATAACTTTGGATTTATTGTCATTAAGAAAAAGGGAATTATGATCCATTCACTTTTTCATCTGGACATGCATGAAGGTTTTCTAATGAACAAGAGTCAGATGGATTAAGAGGAAGATAAAGTTGTGTATCATCTGCATAACAGTGAAAGGAAATATTAAATGACAAAAGTGTAACATTCTATGAACTTTTAAGTAAGCATTCTGTGAAATAGATCAGTCCTGGATGTCGTCTGAGCCCTGAGAAAAACAAGAGAACCAGGTATTCAGTAACGTTCTGGAACATCATACCTGGAGACAGACATTTGACACCACAAAGACAGAACGTGGCCTGAATTCTATTCGGGAAATAAATAAATAAAGAGGGAAATGCTACCAGAAGGGGACACACCGACACCGGCAGATCCTCTCAGAGATCTGCACCCCGTCTTCAGCTGGGTAACCTCTATTTGTTAGTGGTCTGGGTCCTGCCAGCATCAGGAGCCCCTGGTGGTCTGGGTCCTGCCAGTGTCGCGAGCCCCTGGTGGTCTGGGTCCTGCCAGCGTGACGAGCCCCTGGTGGTCTGGGTCCTGCCAGCGTCGTGAGCCCCTGGTGGTCTGGCTACTGTCAGTGTTGCGAGCCCCTGGTGGTCTGGGTTCTGCCAGCGTCGTGAGCCCCTGGTGGTCTGGCTCCTGTCAGTGTCGCGAGCCCCTGGTGGTCTGGGTCCTGCCAGCATGACGAGCCCCTGGTGGTCTGGGTCCTGCCAGCATCGCGGGCCTCCCTGGTGGTCTGGGTCCTGCCAGCATCGCGGGCCCCCCTGGTGGTCTGGGTCCTGCCAGCGTGACGAGCCCCTGGTGGTCTGGGTCCTGTCAGTGTCGCGGGCTCGTCTGGTGGTCTGGGTCCTGCCAGCATGACGAGCCCCTGGTGGTCTGGGTCCTGCCAGCATCGCGGGCCCCCCTGGTTGTCTGGGTCCTGCCAGCATCGCGGGCCCCCCTGGTGGTCTGGGTCCTGCCAGCGTGACGAGCCCCTGGTGGGAAGTTAACCTGACATCCCCAGCAGGTGGCGACACGGCTCTGGCTGTTTTTTAACTGTTCTTAACTGCTGTTAGTCTTGATTGTTTGTTCTCTTCACGCTTTGCTCCATCCTCTTTTTAGGTACCAAACTTTCAGGGTTTTTTGGCCTAGTGGTGCTATTTTCCTGGACCAGTCACAGAACGCCCATTAAGGACCCATAGGTGTATATTACTGGCCAGTGTTAAGGACGCCAATTCATCTAGCTTGATTTTTGAAGTGTGAGAGGAAACAATACTGCAGAAGTAGGGAGAATGTGCAAGCTGTGCTGTAAGCGAACCCCCAGCCCTTCAGTTATGATGCAGCACTGCTATCCAGTGCAGCTTGAATATGTCACTGCTTACATAAATACGACATGGCAGCTAAAGCCATGGATACTGTAGCACAGTGAACTGTAGCACAGCCTTGCTGTTCTGCGGTGAGGGGAGGCAGAGTAGCTATATTAAGAGGCCCAGTTTAGACTGTGGGCCTGTCTGTGCCTTATTTCCTGCCCAACAGTCAGATGATAGCAGCACACCTTCTGTGAAAATGAACAGATGTACAAACAGGAGAGTCACACGGGGAGAAGAGGCACCCAATGACTGTAATTAACATGGGAGAGTCGGGCATTGCTGAGCAGCGTGTGATGCTGTGTGGGAGGAGGTGTGTGGGCAGGGAGTGGGCGGCAGGAATGGTGTGTGTGTGTGTGTGTGTGAGGCTGTGTAGGTGTGTGTGTGTGTGTGTGTGCGTGTGTGTGTGTGTGTGTGTGAGGCTGTGTAGGTGTGTGTGCTGCGCTTGCAGCATTTTCTGTAGCGCCTCTCACGAGTAAATAAATGTGTGTGGTTACCCTGCTGTTCACAAAGACAATGTCAAGCACTGGATAGGTGGTGGTTTATTTTTGACATAAATATCGAGGAGTAATATTTGATGCAAAAATGTTGTTCCTCAAATTATTCTATAATTGACACTGATTATTTTGCTCTGGCCCTGCAGTTTTCCCTGCTTCCCAGAATAAAAAGCACACAAACAAATCGATTGGTTTTGTTTCAGATGTTGACATAATTCTGCTTTAAAAAGTGAATATATTGTAATCGACAGTGACGTCGGAAGGAGTTTGACATTGGTGGGGGTGGGGGGGGGGATGCACAAATGCAATAGCCTACAGACCCTCCCCAGGTTAGGATGGGGATACCTTACGATAAGCCCATCGTAAGGCAAAAACATCGTAAGGTGAAAATGCATTTTAATACAGTACACCTAACCTAACAAACATCATAGCCTAGCCTGCCTTAAACATGCTCAGAACATTTACATTAACTTACAGTTGAGGAAAATCTTTAAAATAACCCTATTTTATAATAAAGTGTTGAATATCTCATGTAATTTATTGAATAATTTAAGTGAAAAACATTTACCCATCATAAAGTCAAAATATTGTAACATAGACCATCGTAACCCAGGGAGCGTCTGTAGTCAGATCATGAAAAGATGCAATATAAGAAAGATTTAAAAATTATTTTATAATAATAAAGACTTCATCATTTAAAATAACACTGACACTGTTTATAGTGCAGTTTCACAAAAAACACATAACTAAAAAAATAAGTGATCCATTCAAAAACATGATTTGGTCTGATACCTGACTACAGTCTCAGTCAGGTGTATGTGTCATTCTCACAGTCTCAGTCAGGTGTATGTATCATCCTCACAGTCTCAGTCAGGTGTATGTATCATCCTCACACTCTGCACGCGCAGTGAATTGGCCTCAGTTTGAAAGATAAGGAACGCCTTCTTCATTTTTTTTCTTTTTTTTGGAAAGGGGGGTGTCTTCCAATATCGGGGGGGGGGTGTCCCGCCAGTCCCCACTACTTCCGACGTCCCTGGTAACTGACCATAGAAGAAAAGGTACTGAGGTCCCATATTCCCCTTTTCCAAACCACTGCCCCCACTGCCCCTCAGCAGCCATGTAGTCCTGGGTCCCTTTCCCATGCTGGGAGGCCGTAGGCCCCTTTGACTGAAGATCTTCTCTCACCAATTAACTTTGGTGGCTCATTCCGCCGCCTTAGTGCAGGACGGAGGTCTGGCAGGGAAATCCTGCAGAGCCACGAGCTCACATGTCCACGCTACGAATAGCACTGTGCGCATAATACTACTATGTGGAAGTTTAACGTTAATAGTTCGCCAGCCTCATTGGAAGTGAACCCACATCCACCGACGACCCCCCTCTATATTTAGCTCCAATTAAATGACACACAGGCTCTGTTAATTGCTTACATTACAAGGTCATCTGACAGCATAGTCTTGTGTTAAAAGCACCTGCAGTGAATGTCCATTATGATGTTGCTCTGCTGTTCTCACATTAGATTAAAACTGCTTCAGCCGCACCACTGATCACAGGAACTTGCCTGAATGAGACCTGGCTGCCTTTTCAATGTAAAATAAAAGGTTCCAATAACAGGCTTATGAAATGCACTGTGTTTAACACCATTTATGTAGAGGACCTGTTTTTGGGGAGAGATCAGAGGTTTGTTTCATGATACAAAGGACAGGTAAGAGCCACATGGGAAAAATGTAAAGTTTGAAATTCAATTGCTTGGAGAAGCCTGATACGACTGAGGAATGTCACGGGACTTAGCAAACATCTTGAGGGACATGCAGAAAGATGCCAGGAACAGACGACAGGAAATATTTTATGGCAGGGATGGAATACCAGAAAAAAACTGGATGTTCTCCAGCCTTGAAGGATAAACTAGCACATATGTAGGGGAATAATTTGTGATAAATTCATATATTCTCCTTCTGGGTGAGGAGAACTGGTGCAAAAGAGAGACAATTTACAGTCAGTTACTCTATTGTCATAATAAGTGTTTTTTTTTCTTTTTTGGGTGGGGGGCATTCTCCCTCACTAGTGAAAAATACTAATGGGTTCTTGTTTGTCACCATAATAATTCATTTTGGAAAGATGCTTAGTAACTGGCGGGCCTCCATAAGCATTGTTTTTTCCAGATGCAGTGGACCTTGGCTTTGTATCACTGATGGAATTTGTCCCTCCAGGAAAAAATAGCTGTGGATCCAAACAGAGCTGAGAGATAAAAAAAATGACCAGTGACCATTTGTGAATGAAAGATTCCCTGCTGTTGAGTTCTGTCTGAGGAGGCTTTGAAGAGGTGGCTGTCTTTGCCGACAGACTGCTCGGGTGCCCAGCCAGTGAGCTCTGCATGGGCGCAGCAGTCCGGCACATTACCAGCGGTGTGACATAAGAGCCACGGAAACGGAAACAACATAAAGTGACTGATGTGTAGGAGGTGTGCAAATATTGCCTTGAGATATCCATAATAACGTTCTAATAATCATTCAACCTAATATGACTCACCTTTGGGGGGGGGAACTAGGAGGGAAATTAAATTATGTCATAGATGGTGAGCAATTAGCAGTACTGTTAGCTGTGCTTGCATTTTCTCCTTTTTGGGTAGCTGAATGGAATAATCTCATTGTGTATGTTTGAACATGATCTGTTTCCATGGCAACCTCACACAGCAATGCAACTTCTATTAAAACCCACGTAGGATGGGATATGTCTAAATGATTTCTGGCTATCTGTGACAGTGCAGGCAGCCGGTTTGCAGGGGATAGACACTGCAGCTCCGTTTGTCTCTGTGTGTCTCTATGATTACATTGGCAGGCATGTAGCCTAAATAATGGTGAATTCACTTCACAAACACGCATTTCTGTTGCTGTTCAAATGGCACCTGCTTCGCTGTTATACTTTATATCTGTCCGCACCGGAAAATATATTCAGAATTTTGCGAGTGCAAAAAGTCTTTTAATAAATGAGCCTGAATGCATTTCAGTCAAAAAAAAGTGAATTAATGTCTGCAAGCATCCATGCTATTGATGTTTACATGAGGATGAGATTCAGACTTTCAGAGCCTCTATGAATTTTACTGAAGAAGAAGCTCAGCTGGGTACATTTTCGCCTCACAGACCCAGGGCTCAGTGCCTGACGGCTCAGATTTGTACTTGCAGGATTTGCCCATGTGCTTAGTTTCCTGATGGATTGTTCAGGTGTCACTCACATTTAAGATTTGCCCTTTCTGTGAACTGGTGACCACAAAAAGTGCTTATAGTATGACTGAAGGTGTGTGTCTGTGTCTGTCTGAGTCTGTGTGTTTGTGATTATTACATTATGCGGACTAGATTCACTTTATTTTATATAGCGCCTTTTACAACAGAGTCATCCAAAGGTGCTTTACATGGATGTGTTGTGATACATTAAACATCATTAGAGAGAGTAATACAGGACGGGAAAAAGGAAGGAAAGAAATGAAATAAAGAAAACCAGATGACAACAGAGGAGAGGAACCAAAAGCTCTTAGGTAAGGAGAAAAAAAAATCTCTGGGGCTCCAAGGTCAACTTTCCCCATAATGTGATCAAAATCTGTACATTTTTACATTTCTTTGGTCCCTATGAAGATATCCTCAATTTAAAAAAATCTGTGAATGCAATCAAAAAACTAAACATGCAAAAAAGTCTTGTTTGGTTACTTGTGGTCAAGGTTAGGGCTGGGTAGGGTTAAGGGTGTCATTGCTGGGATTAGGCTTTTCCCATAAAAATGAATGGAGAGTCCCCACAAAGATATAATGACAAACATGTGTGTATGTATGTGTTTGACAGACTTTGTATTTCCAATACAAAGAAGAAGAAAAAAACACGTGGGATGCACTTCAACGTTTAATAAGCATATTATGTGATTTCCTTTCAATCTATGTGAAATTGTGTAATGATCAAAAAAACAAGCACAATATTGTTTTGGGGTGAAATTTTCATTTAATGCAAGTATAATAAGTATAATAAACTGGCTCTAATTATATGATTTTTAAGCTGGAAATTTCTTATTGTTTAAAACCATGCAAGAATTCAATTGAATCTGCTCCTTCAGTCAGCAGCCATGTATATTGCTTATTTATGTGATTTATGTGATCAATAGACAGACAGTGGGGGTGAGGGGGGGTTAGAAAACTTACATTTCTATTATTTTAAGCAGGTAAAATCTTTTTTCAGGTTATGCAATGGCAACAGGAGGGTAAAATATCTACTTATATATGTGCAAAAGAAACTGATCAAAGATGCTGTCAGTGATGAGCAATTTCTTATGTTGTTTCCAATCTGGCTTTAAAGTATTTCATAGCCAGCGGGAAACTCAAAGAATTATCTTCTTTGGTTGGTGGACAGCTGTGTTTATGGAGTAAAAAGAGTCGATATCTGATTTGGGCAATATTTTTACACAGCAGAGACAGGGATCAATGGCATCACTCGAGTCACAGCCAGATAAATGGCCAAAGACGGGCAGGAGCTCTGAGCACCGCGAAGCCCATGAGAAACCTGGGGATGGTTTGGGGCAGAACATTGGTCTGTGATTTGCTGTGATTCTTGCAGTCGCCCCCCCTCCCCATTGCTGCATCCTACTGAGGATAAATGCTGGTTTGTTATCACATGAAATAAGCTGTTGTAATTACTGAGGATAAAAATTAGGGACCTATTTGTTGTGTCTAAATGGCAGCTGATGTTACATGGTGGGATCAGAGCAGCATAAGGCACCAAGCATCAGCCCCTGTCACCACTGTCCTGTTAGGGTGATTGGGGCTGCCACCATTTGTTAAAAGGTGTGACAAACACAGAAATGTGACCCCATCAGAAGGGACAGACGCTCTGTCGCTCACTCCGTCATATTAAACTTGCCTTGTGCGATGAGAGCCTCGTGCATAATGCGTGGAGTGATCCGAAGGTGAGAATGTCATGGCCCTGCGTTTCTCTCGCCGCTAGCAGGGTCCATCTCCGTGGCCTCGGGACTCGGCTGTCTGCTGGCTCCTGTGCCTGGCTGCAGGTTCTACCTCCCCGGCTCGTGCCGGCTGCTGATGTAGCAGTAGGTGCACAGACAGCCGCAGGGCTGCCGGACTCAGCGTGAGCATCCTCAGCACCCTGTGTTATTACTCTTTTCAGGTCTGTGATGACAGATGCACAGCATAAGGTAAGCCCCTCTCATACTTTTCTCCTGTGAGCCAAACCGCCCCCCCCGTCCCTCCCTCCCTCCCTCCCTCCCTCCCTCCTCCATCCACTGTGCTCATTCTCCTGTGCCTTCGGCACTGCTGGGTGCTCCATGCTTTTCCAAGCTGTTTAAGGCAGCCAGGATCGAGGAAATCCTCTTCGCAATGAGCAGAGAGGCTGGGGAAACAGGGAATCACGCAGGAATTCTGTAATCCCATCTACTGCGAATGAGATTTTGGCTTAATCAATGGTGAGTGTAGAGAATGCTAAAAAATATGTAGCCTATCATTTTGCGGTGTGTCTGAGCTTGTGAGGATACATATGTGGGCATGTTTGTGTGCATATATGCAGAGTTTCCCTGTTGTGGGTGCTGTGAATGCATGCCTACAGCAATCATGTTGTGTTTAGCAGACAGTATCAAGCTGCATGTGAAAGTGAAGGAAAGCGAATGCAATGAAGGAGCTAAATTGCCAGTCATTCGATCAGATTGCAGCCTTTCAGGGTTTAAGCCATAATTAAGGAAAGATACACAAAGTCATACACAAGAGCTCTGCTTAAGCTTAGTTTTGTAAACTCAGTATGAGAAAATTGCGATAGATAGATAGATAGATAGATAGATAGATAGATAGATAGATAGATAGATAGATTGCAGTGACAACATATTTTGTTCTGTATTCTGGTTTCCATTATTTCCATCATGCCTAACAGCATGCAAGTTTATCCTGGGAAAACCTGCGAGCCTGTGAATCTAAAAACTAAAATGATGTTGTGGGAGGAGAGTGTGTCAGTCCCGTATTTCAAGTTCTTTCCATTAATTGCACAGAGCGGGAACTGAAAGTAGACCGTAGTTGTTTCTCATTCACTATTAAGATACAAATATAATAGTTAATTATCCATCAAGTCAGGAAGTGGTGTTGAAGTCCAACTACTGAAAAATTTACAGGCAAAAAGAAGCTTGTGCATTAGAGACATAAATGTGAGCATCTTTCACCCAGAATGATTTGATTGACAGCTGTCTATCAGTGCCAGTATGACTGTGTTCCGCAAAATATTGTCAGCCTTGACAAACATATTCCTTCACACTGCTGTCATGCAGGGCAGTAAACCATTTTGTCTTATGACTGTTATCCCCGCTCTTATCCGCTGTTAGACAGAGGTTGCTAGAATCTTTAAGTGATCATAACACAGGCCTGCCCTGTATGTGGATTTACCCTTTGAGTGTTTACTGGGGGTCGTTATAGTGCACATGTTTGAAAAAGGCACACCTGGCTGTAATTGTTTTCTTATACACTCATATAAGAGAATAAAATGATAAATTGTACAGTGGGTGCTTGGTAACATAAAATAGTTACCAGTAGATACTCAGATAAAAAAGCTAATTGCCTGGCTATTTACAAAGTTCATTTTTCTTACTAGCAAACAGCTATAGCATATTTGTTGTGACATTTCAATTAGCAAATAATCTTAACATTTCATCTGACTTGGAATAATTATCGCTGAATGGTGTTCCCTCCTAAAATTTCTCCTGCAATGGTAATTGCAATTTTCTTTTGGCATTAAAAGACAAAACAAATTAAGCAAAGTGAAATATGAAATACCATTACTGTTATACACTATATGGCCAGAGGTATGTGGACACCCCTCGTAATTAACGGGGTTTGATCATTACGCCACATCCCTTGCTGACAGATGTGCAAACTTAAAGCACACAGCCATGGAATCTGCAGGAATAAACTCTGGCAGCAGAATGGATGGTTGTACCATAGAGGTTAGTGACTTGGTGTTGCTGCAGGACACCTGCTGCCTTCCATCGTGCCACTTTGCCAAATTTATGCCGAGCTAAAGCTCCCCTGGTGAATCTCACACCAAATGCTTTCTGTACTTTTCCAGCACAATTGCACATCCTGCAAAGCAACCTCATCCCCATGTTTTACTGCCTAATTATTCATCACGTAATTCTATTCCTGTAATGTTTTGCACTGTTGTTTTTCCGACCCCACCCCCCCCATGCATCCCCCCCCCATGCACCCCCCACCCCCACTGTGACACAAGTTCCCTGAATACATGTGACATTAAAACTTGATCCTTGAAGTGATTTTGAAGTGCAAACGCACTTGTGAGCTTTTGAGACACACAAAGTCCCAGAAAGGAAGCTGATCAGCCGACATTAACACCCAACCTGAATGGCAGCGTCTCCATTCAGCGATATTCCGCTGTCTGACGGAACACTGCCCCAGAAGAGCAAAGCCTTTTACAGCAGCAAGGGGCAGATCCATGGCATATTAATGCCCCCCTTTTCAAAATGAGAAGATGGACTACTGCCAAAGCTGACAAGTTTTATTGAGAAAAATATGCAATCATCTGTGTCATTATGACTGGTTATGTTTCAGTTATGCATGCAATGAAGATACTTGCCCTCTGTAACATTGTTTATGCTGAGATTAAGTCATTACTATCATGATTAGAAACACAACTGGAATTCTAAAGCTAGAAGATTCGATTCATCCTGCTCATTGTCCTGCGCTTGTGCAACATTACAAATCTGTAAAAAGCTCGCTAATAATGCATCGTTTTTAGAGTGGAAAGAGAAATTTCTCAGTCAGATCAGCACGTTCCAGGAAAATTGCTGAATATTACCTTCTCTGTGGGTCAGTTAGGGTCAGTGTTTTAATCCTATTATTTCTCTTTTCCTTTTTTCTTGTGTCATGATCTATGCCAGGTTTAGCAATAAATGAGTTTCTTTTTAAAATGTTTAACAGCACTGATTATTTAGTGGGTTACATTATTCTGAGGGTATAAATGTATTTTGCATATATAAAAGCATCACATGATGCTCATCTACAGTGAATGCATTATATTTGACATTTAGGGCATTATGCTACATCTTACACCTGATTCTCAGAACTCCAGTCACATACATAAAGGAAAGAGGCAGCAGACAATGATACACTGTGTCGTTTTGACAAAATACTTGGGCAACTGATCAAAAGCATGTTGTGTGGATAAGCAATGTGAGTGTGCAGTTTTATTTTTACAGCTATGTTTGCAGTAGGAGGCGCTACGATGGCACAGTGGTTGGCACAGTGGTTGGCACAGTGGTTGGCACCTCTGGGACCAGGGTTTGAGCGTCTGTCACGCGTGTAGAGTTTGCATTTTGTCATTGTGGGGTTTTCTCTGGGTCCTCCAGCACCACCCCCCTAGTGAGTGACTGGTGTGTGAGTGACTGGTGTGTGAATGACTGGTGTGTGAGTGTGCCCTGTGATGGGTTGGCGCCCCATCCTGGTTTGTTCCCTGCCTTGTGCCCTGTGATGGGTTGGCGCCCCATCCTGGGTTGTTCCCTGCCTTGTGCCCTGTGATGGGT
>JABJVO010000040.1:547695-582856 GCA_026770805.1 Boulengeromyrus knoepffleri | reverse complement strand
GGCGCCCCATCCTGGGTTGTTCCCTGCCTTGTGCCCTGCGATGGGTTGGCGCCCCATCCTGGGTTGTTCCCTGCCTTATACCCATAGGCTCCACCACCTTCAAGTCCCAGAATTGGGTGGATGTTTACAGTAGCCTTACTGTATGTGTGTCATCAGGAACAGAATACATTCCTGTCCCTGCACCCCCCTTTCTGTGTTCTTATTGCAGACTCTTTAATAAGCCCTTATTATAGGATGGGGAAATGAAACAGAGCAATAAAATATTATTATGTAGACAGTTTAATATGTTGGTCTGAATCTTTACTAGCTAACTGGGGCTATGAGTCCTTGAGGTTCTGGTTATTAAGTTAAGTGCTGTAAAATTTGAATAGAAAAATCTGTATGCATAAAGCGTTCTTATTGGCAAAGTAATGTTCTGGTAACAATACTTCCAGATGTACACGTTTATAATGTATACATTGCGTACTACATGTGTACACCCGCTTGACTGTGCAGCAGCGAAAGACGAGAACACCCAAAATATTATATATATAACAATACAATAAATGCAATATTTGTTTTAAAATGACAATTGATGTTTACATATAATAATCACACTACAACAAACTCTACCCCAGCAAGCTCGTGGTGAACATCTGCCCAACAGAGCAGAAAACTAATTAACATCCATCACTTTTCACCTCCTGCATGCTGACTGGTGCACAACACGACTGCAGCAGAGACCATGCAGTGGCCTCCTTGAACATGCAAGGCTGCAATTCAGTGTAATAAAGTGCAAGACATGCTGCATGTCATGGATAATGTTTGTATGACATTTACTAAAAAAGAAGACAAGAAAACCCATAATTATTATGCACTGAGGGTTACCCCTGTTCTAGGGATCTGAAAGCATGCTGATGTGTGTTTGGGCTTCAAACTGTTCAGGAGAAGGTGCACATTTGGGCTGTTTACTGGCACAGAGTCGCTTCAGTCTGTTCTGAGCACATGCATTGTGCAGAAACACATAAATGTTGCAGAAACAAGTTCATTAAAAATGTACATATGCAGAGCACCATTTGCATACCCCTGGAGGAAGCAGGGAGGGAGAGAAGTCGCCTAATCAGAGCTGCTCCGGTACTTATTCATATACAGAATATAGTTTGCCCTGTTTTCACACCCACATATCCAGCTGCCAAAACGCCCCCAGCTTCCATTTAGATGGATACGAGATACACGCTGCACTTCCCCAGTTCTTCCTCAGATGGCATCCTGCAACGGCTGAAATGCTGGAGCTGCGGATTTTTTTGCATTTGATGTAGGACGTGTTTGGAATAGAGGAGTCCCTGTGGCTCGGGAGACTCAGACAGAGAGGCTGGAGCTCTGGGACGCTGCCTGCTGCAGCTTCTTCACAACAATGACGCTTCTCTCCAATGCCGGACTTCTACAGTCCAGCTATTACTTTATCACTGTCCCCTCTGATTTCTCTGACTTATGTGCTGAATCCATTTTAATTGGCAATTTCCAGTCTCTGCTTTCGGCTCCTCGTAACAGGCAGGTTGGTGCCTCCCAGGAACGTCCAGTAGATATCTGACCGAATGGCTGCTACGTCTCATTACCCGTGTAACGATAATGAGAGCAGACATGCCCGTGTTCATCCTGATGCTAAGCACAAAACCCTCTGTGTTTTTCTGTTAGATTGTCCATAGTCAGTTTATATCATCAGGGAAGATATGCTGGTGGCCAAAATGTTGGCTGGTTATTTCAAAACGTGTTTGGGAAGATCTGATGTGTTGCATAGACTTATTTAATGATTTAATGATTTAATTTAATGATATTCTTTCGAAAAATGAACAATATTAAACCTGAAACCCATCATTGTTGTTTTTATTAAAAGGTTTATGTCAGGTTAGTAAACTAAGCTGACACTGAAACACAGTGCTGCTGTAACATACAGAAATTGATTTTTTCTTTTGTTAGAATTAAAATTTGAATTAGGTATATAAAAATATGAATGAAATGCTATCTAATTTCTTATATATAAAAAAATATGCAGAGATAAATATTGTGGACTCCACTAGCATATATGCATTTTTAGCTAACTATTCTCCTACGTTAATCTTTCATTGATTAACCTATTGCAATGTCTTTAACTGGCTGAAAATCCTGTGATCTACGACATGGTCAAACTAAATCAGTTACATTGTGTTTCAGCTTCATGCATATTGTTATTTCATTTCACTAGGGTATAAATTACCGGCGCGGTTACCTTGCCCTTTTCATTAGCCTTCAATGTCACTGGTCACTTTAGTCCTATGAGTATACAGACACTGTGATTTAATGACATTTTTAGGCAGTGCAAGAACTGCATTTAATTATTTTAATAAATCTGTAAATGATAAAAGGGGATTCCTGTGATATAAATGGTTGTTCAGGTTCTAGCGCTGTACCCTTACCCAGCTCAGCTCAGTGTACTTGTTCCACCCCGTGTCACACAGGCCTGGGATGTGGGGTTTCCCTGGGCCGAGGGAACGGAGGACTTGGGTCTCTGTTTCAGGCTGCGTTTCATGTGACAATCGGCAGCTATCGCATCTGGCCAATTTCCCTGAAAGCTCAGAGTGGCGACTGACTGAGCAAATGTATCATGTGTTTAAAAGCACCTAGTGAGACTTTCAGATGAAAAGTCACCCACTGAGACATTTACTGCTGGGGAACCAGGTGTTAGCTCCAAGGAAGGAAAAGACGAATAGCGACTCAGAGGTGGAGACAGGGAATGTACAGTTAATCTCCTAGCTGGGGATTGTGGAGCCATCTTAAGATGAGGTCTCCTGCGAGGCAGGGAGGGAGGGTGTAGCGGAATGTGGCGTGATTGACAGAGTTTCCCGGGGGGAGTTGGCCGTCAGCGTCTGCAGCAATCAGTGCTGGGTGAGTCATGCGTCCTGACAGAGCTGCACACTAATCAAAGCCACGCACGGCCCTGCACCCACGCCTCTAAAGAGAAGCCCTGTTTCCGGCTCCGATATCCTTAATGCATGTGTGTGTGCATCTGTGTGTCTGTGTCTCAGGTTTCTCAGCTTTTGTCTAAAGTTCTTTGCATGTTTGTGGAGATGTTGTGGAAATGGACAAGCTTGGAACCAAATATGTTCTTTCAGTTTAGAGATTGCTTAATGTATATATGACTATAACAGTTCTGCTCCTATACTTGTTTTCATAATTGTATTACCTTAAACTGACTGTTTTTTCAAACTAATGCAGGCTAATTGGAGTGTCTGAATTGCCCATATGGAGTGTGTGTATCTGTGCGCTGGTATCCTGCCTGAGGTGTATTCCTGCCTCGTGTCCTATGCTGCCCGGGAAAGGATCCAGGCACCGTGCAAATCTGTCCAGGATAAGCAATTGGAAGATGAATGGATAATTACAGGGTGATTAATAGTTGAGCCACAATAGCTGATGCTCCATATGCATCCATATTTCTAGAAAGATCAATGAAACACAATCCATCCCCAATGAGTTACAATTCATATTGAGCTCCCCTAATAGGAAGTAATATCCTGCATTTCAGAAAGGGAGATTCAGGGCATCCTTCCCAACTATGTGCACAATATACAGACAGGGAGACTTTCAAAATCATGGCTAATGTTTGGGTACAGATCACAGGGAGATGAGGCCAAGAGCCTTCCCATAATCTTCACACATAAGAATCTAAGACGGGGTATAAATGCGGTTATTTATTTAAGAGACACTTTTTTTCCAAAGCAGCCGATATGTGAAAGAGATCATTACAGGTTTGATCGTCACATGGTTCATGCAGACTTCAAAGAGTTACCGGAAATGCTTGGATTTTAATGCATTAAATAGATAGAAAAACACTGTCTGGTGATTAATACTCAATTAATGCATTGATTTACAATATTTATGTAACACACCAACATGTGTATGTAGTTACATCAATATGTTTATTAATAAGTAAAATTCGGTATTATTAACGGTTAAGGTTACCTTCATTGCTGATGTATTTTAGGCTTATCTTGGTCAAAGAGAGCACTGCTGGTGTTTATTGTTTTGAATTCTTTTTCTTTTTAATTATTATGTTCATAAATTTGCATGGTAGTTGAGAGTAATTGTATCCTGTTGTTTGATATATTTCGTGGGAGGGGGGAGGGAAGAAACGTTTCAAAGGTCAGATCAAATAAAACTTTCTAAAACTTCTATCGTTCATGGTGGTTTCAGTAATACTTTGCTAACTGAGGACCTAAATAATCTTAATGACATAATCACTAATAAACTCAAACATGAACAGCCTTCCACTTTGTGCCCTGTCCTTGCATATAGTCTCCATCTGCATAGGGAGGCTCCAATCGCTCAAAATAAGGAATAAAAAAGTACGAAATTTCCCAGTGACATGGAGAGGATAAAAAAAAACAGCTGCGTCAAGTCAGCAGCAGAAATCTCACTGTAACTAAACATTAAAGAGTGAGGTAATCATATTCAAACACTGCATTTACACATTTTCATGAAGAGCAGACCACTGGGAAGCTCAACGGAGCAGCTTGCAAAACCCAGGGAGTTGTGATCACACACTCCAATATTATATTTAACTCCTGCCACCCTGCAAAAAAAAAAAATCACGTTTAGAAGCATTTTCTCTAATTACATGATGTTGGGTGAAACAGCATTAAGGGAACAGAATTTACAGTCGTGGCCAAAAGTTTTGAGAATGACACAAGTGTTGGTTTTCACAAAGTTAGCTGCTTAGGTATTTGTAGACCTTTTTGTCAGATGTTTCTATGGGATACTGAAGTATATTTACAAGCATTTCATAACTGTCAAAGGCTTTTACTGACAATTACATTGTTTATGGAAAAAGTCCATATTTGCAGTGTTGGCCCTTCTTTTTCGAGGCCTCTGCAATTTGCCCTGGCACGCTGTCAATCAACTTCTGGGTCAAATCCTGACTGATGGCAGCCCATTCTTGCATAATCAATGTTTGGAGTTTGTTAGAATTTGTGGGTTTTTGTTTGTCCACCCACCTCTTGAGGATTGTCCAGAAGTATTCAATGGGATGAAGGTCTGGGGAGTTTCCTGGCTATGGACCCAAAATGTCGATGCTGTGTTCGCTGAGCCACTTAGTTATCACTTTTGCCTTATGGCACGGTGCTCCATCATGCTGGAAAAGGCATCGTTCATCACCCAACTGCTCTTGGGTGGTTGAGAGAAGTGGCTCTCGGAGGATGTGGCTTTTTTGCTGCCCTTCTTGACACCAGGCCATCCTCCAAAAGTCTTCACCTCACTGTGCCTGCAGATGCACTCACACCTGCCTGCTGCCATTCCTGAGGGAGCTCTGCACTGGTGGTGCCCTGATCCCGCAGCTGAATCAACTTTAGGAGACGGTCCCCGCTCTTGCTGGACTTTCTTGGGTGCCTTGAAGCCTTCTTCACAACAATGAACCTCTCTCCTTCTTGATGATCTGATAAATGGTTGATTTAGGTGCAGTCTTACTAGCAGCAATATCCCTGCCCTTTTTGTGCAAAGCAATGATGACTGCATGTGTTTCCTTACAGGTAACCAAGGTTAACAGAGAAAGAATGAATTCAATGATTTCAAGCACCACCCTCCTTTTAAAGCATTCAGTCTGCTATTCTAACTCAATCAGCATGACAGCGTGATCTCCAGTCCCCATAAACACTCTCATCTGTGTCAATGAGAGAATCACTGAAATTATGTCAGCAGGTCCTTTTGTGGCAGGGCTGAAATGCAGTGGAATTTTTTTTGGGATTAAGTTCATTTTCATGGCAAAGGGGGATTTTGTAATTAATTGCAATTCATCTGGTCACTCCATAACATTCTGGAATATATGCAAATTGCCATCATAAAAACTGAGGCAGCAGACTTTGTGAAAATTAATATTTGTGTCATTCTCAAAACTTTTGGCCACGGCCGTACAATTAATAGGCTGTTTGTGGTTAATGTTACGTGTTGCTAACTTTATCTGTTAATGTTCCCTAAGTCTAGTAATTTAGACTTAATCTGAAAGTGAAAAAAAAATCTGAAACCGAAAAAATAAGATTTGAAACCGGAATCTGAAAACTGAACAAACTGAAAAAAATGAGACGTCAAATATACATGAAAATGTACAATGAAAATAAAACATTTACTTAAAAAAATCCAGAACTGAATCAAAATCATATTTAAACCAAAAAAAAAAAACTTTCAAATACTTATTTTTAGTTTGAGTACATTGTTGCTTTTTAAAGTTCAACACCAAAACTTGAACTTTCAGTCTAAATTCTTTTTTTCAAATGAACATGTAACAGAACTACTGGTCCTGATTTAGCACCATAACCCTTGTGCAGTGGAAAACCAAAGGGAGCTGGAACCGCACTATAACTAGTCTCTCTTCACGGCCCAGCTTGGGTACAGGTCGGTTCCCGTATGCCAGTGGAAAAAAAGCCGTAAATTGCAATGAAATATAATATAAAGAAATACAGTGGTAGAAAGCTCACTGAACCCAATCAGACAAGCATGGCTATTGGTATGGAATGTCATGATTCTTTATGTTATTTAATAATGAAACCCCAGGCCGTGGTTTAATTCATTTGATGCATTATGTTTGTATGTTTTCAACTATCTAATATTTCCCAACCATTAGCTATTACTGTGGACTCTGGAGTGAAGTAATATGCAGTAACCTAACAAGGCAATGAGTTTTTATGCCCGAAAGGCACCTATGATGTCGTGTATTTATTTGAAGATGGCAAATATGTGTTTCTACTCTGTTGGCAGGATCACCACAGGTAGACGACTCCCAGAATCCATGCAGAAAGCAAGAAGCTGTGGGAAAGTGCAAGCTGGCCTCAGGGAATAGATTCAAGGTCTGACTTCAGCTTTCTGTAAAGAAAATGGTGACACATGAACTTAAGCGATAAAGGAAAACATGAAAAAGATATATATTGGGAAAACAGCATTAAAAAACGCCAGAAACAGTGGTAAACATCAGAAAAAGAGGTAAGAGCTATTTCAGATATTTTTATTCATTGTCATTCTCCAGAATGAACTGAATCATTGAACTGTCTGACAATACGGCAGAAACATCACATTCTAATCCTTCAAACTTCCGTCCTTTTTATGTATGAGTAAAACAACGACTTTCAATCTCATTGACCACCAGGTAGCATGTCCTCTGGCTCATTAAGGGTCTTCCATATGCCCCACATCCTTCATAACAGCCTTATTTGTCATTTGAGAGGAATCCTTGAGGTCAGGTGATGCCCTCTGGCCAGGTGGGCTCTCCGTATGCGGCACTGTCCAGTGAGACATAAACCCAACCAGTATCTTGGCTTATATATGCTACTCCTTGTGAAAAGTGGACAATTTTCAAAAAGATAATTTACATTAATGGTGAAGACATTTTGTATCTATAAATGTAACCTCTTCTGTGTTTTATTCCAGTTTGATCTTTTAACTGTGATCTGAAAAGTTCAAATTACATTACATTCCACTAAATAATTTTAAATAGATTTATTACGTAACCCTCTGATCAAGAGCAAATTGCCTGTAAAGTATTAATCACATTCATCTTGACATTTTCCAATACTAGAGATACATGAATATTGCTGTTTTTTAAACACATGAGTGGTGTGAACGTTAAAAACAGGAGCTGACTTTGATATCAGATAAAGGACGGATACACCTGACCCAGTGCTAGTAAATGATTAACTTCTCTGAAGTCTTTCCACTATTGGGCTTTAAATAATGTCACATTGCTCAGAGTCTCAATGCTTATAAGACATTATGAACTGGGTAAGAAAACAAGGGTGACATATTGTTTACAGCACATTTAGTCTTTAAAAAAGTAAGAGGAGGCATTTTTTTTCTGGGGGGGGCGGTGGGGGCATGCAAAATATATAGGCAATATAAAAGAGCTCTGGAGATTCTAGGCCAAATGATCCCCTCTGATCAATCCCTTATCAAGACCAAGAAGGAAAGATAGTCTGGTAACTGAACTTTAACTTTGTAATATATCTTTCTCAATTTGATATAATTTGTAATAGCTAGTTTATGGTATACATTCAGTGAATGCTATATTTATATTTATATTTATATTTATATTTATATTTATATTTCGCTTTCAGGATTACCTACCATAGTCTGCTGTGGGGGGGGGGGGGGCGCAGCACCAGCACGATATTGAGGGAGGCATGAACAGAAAGAGCAGGCGTGCTGACAAATTAGACAAAAAGATTCATTTGGGGCTGAGTGCCGAGGAACACAAGCCTGACGACAAGAGGAGAGATTTGTGCTGGGATCTGCACTGGGGAGAGAGGAAAAGGCATTATAATGATTTAATGCCAGCAACACTTGGGGGGAGATGAAGCAACAGAAGATTCCTGATTACCTTCAGACCTGGCCACACACATACACACACACACACACACACACACACACAGAGGTTTGTAATTATATCTTTGTGGGGACTCTCCATTCATTTTTATGGGAAAAGCCTAATCCCAGCAATGACACCCTTAACCCTACCCAGCCCTAACCTTGACCATAAGTAACCAAACAAGACTTTTTTGCATGTTTAGTTTTTTGATTGCATTCATATATTTTTATAAAATTGGGGATATCTTCATAGGAACCAAAGAAATGTAAGCTTGTCTCAGTATCATTTCCCCTTTTTCAAAACACTTAACACATCCGCCATGTTAATAGACTACGTCAACTAAACGATGTATGATTTTGCATTGCTTTGATACAAAATGCATTCAATCACCACTTCTTCCAAAAATCATGAATACCTCACTCATTCAATGTTCCAAAGCAAAATTCTGTACAACTACAGCAATTTTTTTCAGACATTTAGATACACTCTTCAAAGCATTTACGTTTCAGTTCAAAACATAAAATTTAAGACTGATGTAAGACTGTAGATGTCATTAGGTTGTTGTTTCTGTCTTACTGGAAGACTGCTTGTTATGTGCTGTAGGTATGCTGTTGCAGTTTGAAAAAAACTGACTGCTCAGCAAATGAATGCAAATCTTATGCCATGTTTTGAGCCTGTGTTCACATTTCATTATTCCAGCAAGTCCATAGACATAACAAACCCTTATTTCCATTTGCCCAGAAACCGATTTCAGAAACTGTATTATCTTAGTATATAATGATGCTATCAGTTTTACTCATTGTTTACCAATGATATCACAGGAGTGGACAGATTGGCAGCTCTGAATGATGTCAGAAAATATCGGGTGTAAGAGAGGGTTACTGGTGAGGCGTCGGGGTCTAAGAGAGGGTTACTGGTGAGGCGTCGGGGTCTTAGAGAGGGTTACTGGTGAGGCGTCGGGGTCTTAGAGAGGGTTGCTGCTGTGACACTGGGCTGTAAGGGAGGTTCACTGTTGTGATGTTGAGGTATAAGAGAGGATGTCACACCAGCGACCCACTCTTCATATACATATATAAATGAATGGTGTGGATGTATTGACTGAATTGACTTACTGCCTGTGAGCCCCGCTAAGTGCATGCTGGCCTGTCTTCTTTGTGCAGCTTCTTGCAGGAGCAGAAAGAGGATTTGCGCAAGCGCCTGTCCTACACCAGCCACAAGCTGGATCGGCTAGAGACCGAGTTTGACTCCACACGCCAGTACCTGGAGACGGAGCTGCGGCGGGCTCAGGAGGAGCTTGAGAAGTTTATTGACAAACTGCGCCGGTAAACATTATGAATCAGGGGAAGCTGCACCCCCCCAGTGAGACAGGCCAAGGCTGCATGCAAACCTCTCTCTCTGTTATTGATCTACAAGAGGCTTCTTGACTGTCAATGTCTTGAATTCATCATGAGCACATGGATCAGGGATGGCTAGGTTCTTACAAATACCAAAGCCTTTTTAGATGAACCAAACATCTTGAATTAAACCCTAAACCCTAAACATGGGAACTCCTACAAAAGGTTGCTATTTTAGTGAAACAAAAATAAGTGAAAATGGTTATTATGATTTTTATTTGGAAACAAATAAAATAACTTGTGTTTCAGTAGCAATAGCTGGAAATCAATTTATATTAACTGTTTACCATTTACAGTGATCCCCCGCTATATCACGGTTTAGCTATGGTGCCCCTGCTATATTGCGTACCTTGCTTGTGGTCCGTTTGTTGTCATTTTGTTTTAAGCCCTACGGTTCCCAAGCGTCCTGCATCTTCTAAGCCTTCTGGTAGTAGTGAGCCTAAGTGCCAGAGGAAGACCTTGACATTTCAGGAGAAGGTAAAACTCCTGGATAAGCTTCGGGAAGGAAAGCGTTACACGGACGTCACTTGCCATTATGGCTTGAATGAATGGACGGTACGCTACCCATTATGTATACAGAGAGAGAGAGAGTGGGAGAGATGTGTATATACAGTATATACATATACAGGACATATTATTATTATTATTATTATTATTATTATTATTATGTTACTCATATCCTTAGCCCAACATCCACATATCATACAGTATGTGTTGTTTTAATAAGTTTACATGTGTTTAAAGTGTGTGGGAGGGGTATTTTAAGGCTTAACTATTTAAAAAAATGTTTATTTACATGGTCTTTCTATATCGCGGATTTTCACCTATCGCTGATGGGTCTGGAACGCAACTTCCGTGATAGGCGGGCGATCACTGTATTTATAAGGTTATTGTTTTGCAATTAATATGCTACTGAATAGGATGGGAAAATTGAAACAATGTTATATGAAAACACGCTCCTTTTTTGGACCCCATGATTAGGCTACGCTGAAACACAGCCAAGTAGTTGATAAATAAAGTAAAATATAATTATCTGCTAGCTCAGGAATAGTGCTGTCTGTGTTTCACACTCTGAAACAGACTAAATGCATATTCTGCATTCAGAGGCATTGTGACCCAAATCTTGGTCATGAAATATTCAGGTGGAAAATCCAAGCCAGTCTTCCAGGCACGTGGTGATGGAGATGGAGGGCGATCCTGAGGAGCAGCAGAGGCTGTCTGTGCTCCTGCTTCTGCCTCCCTTCCCCTTCGCTCCTCCTCTGCCCTTCTGCACTCTTCTGAGCGAAGGGGAAGCCCAAACATTCTGACAGGCAAATGTAATTTAAAGGCTATTTTGGGCATCGGCTCGCTTGCTTTACAGCTGCACCTGTCACAGTAGCAACACGTTTCATCATTAAAATCACTCTCTCCCTTCAGCAGCTCAGGATCTCTGGCTGGAATCCAGAATATTAGGAACATCCAGGGATGGAGCTCCTCCCTTGCTGTCCGTCAGCCAGTCCTCACTCAGTAGAGTAGCAACACCAGGGACACTGCCAGCCAATCATAATGCTCAGGATGTGTTAATTGTGCGTGAAAACGTGCAAATACATTTTAGCTTAAGCACAGCAAATACACAGAGGATTGTAATAATGATTAATAAGGATCAATGGAAAGGTTCCACAAAACACTGGGTTTAATGTGCTCCTGTCAAAGTCATGCACACATCTCTGAATGGAGACATTCTGCCTTATTACATTCATTAAAGCCCAAATGACCGCCTTCACCCAGACCCTCACTGGTAACGCTGGATGGATCTTAGTTGAACAGGTCCCTGATTCTGAGTATCAGTCCTAAACATTGTTGTTTTATGCATCTGGTCTGTTATGACTGTAGGTAATTTGCTTCTTTTTTTGCTGGATAAGAGCCATCAATCTCTTTCTTGCAGCATACAGAGCAGCTATGCAGCACTGCAGAGGATTAACCAGGATCTGGAGGATAAAATACAGAGAACGGTAGGTGCCCCCATACACGTCAAGAGGGGACCGACCTCTGCTCAGGAAGCCTGACCGTTTACTCAGGCCAGAGAGCAGGGTTTCCAACTGTGGTTGGCTGGCTGGAGTGAGATTTTCAAACATTTACATGTATGTAAGAGTTTTATTACCTTGTAAATAATCTGTAGGGTTTGCAAACTACCTCAAGGAGTTTGATGTAGGTAATTTTAGGTTTATAATGGAAAAAATATGTATTTGCCATAAGATTTTTTGCGTGAGTGTGAGAGCGGGAAAGCGTGAGTGTCACGTCAGATGCATGAGAGTTGGCGACCCTGAGAGAGGCGATGATCCTTCGGAAACAACTGCGAAGTGAATCATGATAGTAACCACCCAGAAGTGCCCCGCTGCCCCCGCTGTAGGATTCGGCCAGGCCACAGCCTGCGCACGCTGCCGCGGTCATGGTGAACAGCCACACTTCAATAGTGAGCTTGTGCAGTTTGTTTAATTAAAATGATGCTTTGCTGTCTAAGCCTGTACACCCTTTGTTAATTCCTGAAAAATCTGAAATATAAAAATCTAACTAAAATGACATATATCTTTAACAAAGAACTTATACTTTGTTTCTTTTCCAATTTTGCTTTTGATTTTAGTAGGAGGAATATCATCATCATCACCATCATCATCATCATCACCACCACCATCATCATCACCATATTCGTTCTCCTGGTAAGAGCCACAGTATTTAAGAGATATACTGAAACAAAAACAAGTATCTCTAGTGCTCTGACAAGAACAATGTGGAGTCTGGATTGTGGCCAGAACACGTTCTAGGGATGTCTAGAACACGAAAGAGCCAAATTATCTGAATGCTATCCACACTTATTATTCATGAAAATTAACATGTGCATTATTATTATTATTATTATTGTTATTATTATTATGGTGCTGTTGTTGTTAGATTTCTGCTGTAATATCAAATTTAACCCTTCTATATTCAGTTTTACATTCTAATAAATCAGCACATATGGATTCCAATGACCTGCTGTGAGTTCATTTTAGCATGTGGGACAGTAATGACAAACAATAGCACATCTCCAGTTTCGGCAGAATCCAGGCACTGCGTAGCACCCTGACATGCTGCTGCTGGACGGGGGCTCTGTGAGAGGTGCCGCCGCTTAGGGCCGCTTCCTCTGCCTTAATGAGGATCCACCCGGCAGCAGTAGCGTTTCACAGCTCACTGTCACTGTAATTTCATTTGGTGCTAATGGTTGGGGCTCATGATGCCAAACACCTACACGCTTCATGTTTCACACCCGACCAAAATGAAAACTTCCTGTAGCAGTTGTTTAAAAAGCTCCCCGTTTCACTTTGCATTATAGGTGCTAAAGAGTTCCCTAATATTACAGGCTTCCAGCATGACCTCACATGCTGCATGGAGAATATTATCACTGGAAAATTGGTGTTTTTGTTTCCATCAACTTACCATAAATCCATCCATCCATCCATCCATCATTTTCCATACCCTGTATCCAGCACCTGGTTGCACCATAAATTGTATCACTCTGTATCACTTATATCCTTCCTCTGACATCCCTCTGATTAGAATAAAAAAAACAAAAAACAGTTTCCATGGGATGCATTTGCAGACTGTCTCTAGGTTACCAGGCATGACTCTTGTAATGATCAAATAAATAGATTTCCAATTGCAACCTAAACATATTCCTTCACATGTATCAGCGACATAAAACTGATCTGGTGACTGTGGGAATTTTATTTGGATTTCTCAGTAAACTGGTGATGCTGTTGGGCCACTAGCCATTAGCCATTTATGCATAAAACTCTAAGTTACTCTGGATAAGTATATACGCCTCTTTTAGAGACAAACAAATAGTTAAAAGTTGAGTTAGGAAATAAAACCTGGTGAAAACTTTTAGTGGTTCATGAAGCCAAGTAATTGCATATTCCTCAACATGACAATAACTACGAAAAAAATCAATTTAAAGGTTAAAACACTGTTATGGTTCAGTAGGGGTTGTCTGGAATGTTTTATGCAGCTTCAAAAAATAGCAAAAAGCTGTGTGTTTGTGTGGGAGAGTGGCAGAGAGACACATTAGGTCAGACTTATCCATTCCAACCCCTGGCAGACAATCAGAAACTGTGGCCCTACTACTCATGCAGTGCTGGTACTTAATGTGGCTGAAGATACAATATATACTTCAATGGGGCTGAGGTGTCAGGCTTGCAGTAAGTGCAGAATCAGTGCAGCCCTGTCTCACACCTTTGATTCACTAAGATCTGCTGTCATTTTATCCAAAAACCATCCATCAGCTCAAGCATTTTGCTTATTCATGACACAAAGGATGTGCTTCTTCATGATTCTGCAGGCAGTGATTTGCATGAAAAATACAAAAGCATCCAGTATTCACAAGAATCCATAATCAAGAGATGGCAGATGTATGCAGATTGTTCTTCCTTTGAGGAACAACACACAAGAAACAAACATGAAAGGAGTTGGACTTATTTGGCACGGAGGACGCATCTCCAGGGGCTGTTTACTTGCTGGCTGAATGAGGCAAGACCAGTCTTGATGAGACTCAGTGGAAGTGGGGGCTGTATCATTAATGACCCCAAAAGCTCGATGTGAGAGTCCGTGATGAGCCAATGGAGGAAAAATGCGGAGGCGTGTAACAAAAGAGCATTTTGGCCACATGAAAATCAGACATGCTGCTGCATTTTAAATCATCACAGAATGAGCTAGTTACCTTATCAGTATGGAGTTGCAATAGTCTAGTCATGAAATGACAAGTGCCTGTACTTGGAACTGAGCTGCATACTCTGGCAAATAAGGCCCGGTAGGATGAATACACAAGACTGGGAGATAGCTATGATGTAGTGGGCAAGGGATAGCTGGCTATCGTCACACCATGGTTCCTGGCAGACCTTGATGGAGACCATCCTGATGACCTAAGTATAGTGACCGTGTGGAGGATGGTAGAGATGGCAGAAAAGAGAATAAGCTGAAGGTGATGGTCCCTCATCCAGGCCGCAGCGTTGGTGAGGCATGTGGAGATGTGAGCAGAGATGGCTTGTGTCCTCAGGAGGGGAAAGTCTTGAATTTGAATGAACTGTCCTGCATAGCAATGAGCATTTGAATTGTAATTCAACAGGTTGGGCAGTGTAGTTCTTTGAAGGAACACGTACCCCGTCCTGGAGATACTGTGGATGCTGTGAGCAGCCTGGTACAGTTGGTGGTTAGGAGTGGAGGAGACAAGAACTTTTTCTGTAGAATATGCAACTTACTGTCATTCCGATCTAATTGGATCTTTGAGCGCTATTGCAAGCAGCAGCTGGTTGAATGAGACGTCATTCTCTTTAGTCATGACCTTAAAAGCCCTCTAGGTGCAAAAGAAGAAAAGAAAATATAAAGGTTATAAAATTTTCTAGCTATATTTTGCTAGCATGTCGTAAAATTTATGCTGAATCCAGTGTGAATTAATGAGTCTGTTACCATGGAGACTATGAGGTCTGTTTTGCAGTAATTAGCTTGATTGCTTTAGTGGCTCTTTTGAAGCCCCAGCTCTATCACAGGCTGCCCCCTTTGGGCCGTCATCAGTGGTGTCAATATGGAAAATGCTGCTGCAGGAAGTGACACGTCTTCCCACTCAGTGTTTCTGGTTAGAGGCAATAATATATACTTTGCATGTAGCATGAGGAAATGTTAGGTTCCACTAGCATAAACCTAAGTACATTTTATAGATGTACTAGAATATCTAGTGGGCATTGCATTGGTGTGTGGTTCAGTGGGTCAGGCCTCTGCGGCTATTATTGGATGGTTGCTGGTTTAAATCCTTGCCTTGGTGGAGTAGTCACATTTCTGATGAGTCCTAGAGTAAGGCCATTAATGCCTGGAAAGTGCTCCAATGGTGATGAATGAATGTCCTGAGCGTGTGTGTGTGTGTGTGTGTGTGTGTGTGTGTGTGTGGGAAGTGTAAGAAGCAGCTTCCAAGGTACCTCTGCAAATGGCAAACAACGGATGTCTGCATCTTGTTCATTACAATGCCCAAGTTATTGTGGAGAGTCAACACAACTTTGGGAAAAAGTCATAATCAATGAATGATACATACAGACACAATAGCGGTCAGCAAATGTACTACAGTTACTTACACTGACCAGTATTATCATGTCAAGAAATTGCAGGTGGATTGAGGATTTTATAAGACCCCATGACATTTTCTTCAGTAGCACTATTGGAATTTAATGTTAATAGGAAGCTGCTCACCAGTGTGTTGGGCGCAGAGGACAGACTGCATGCAGGTGTAAATTAGAGCTTGATGGTGAGGTTAGAGAAGCATTTCACTATCAATGGCTGGTATTGCTAATGCTGACGCTAATTATACTGTATCACAATGCCACACTCCATGCAGTGACAGAATCATAGCAAGCCGATTTTCAACATGCACTCTTTGTCGGATGCAGCTTTGCAACACAAATGCACAATTAACCTGCCAGCCTTTACACAGGAGAGAACATCACTATCTTTCACAATGATTAGTGAGTTGGTCTTCCCTTTTTTCATGTATTTTGATGATGAGTCATTTTTCACCAAGATCTATAGTCCAAAACATGTTTCAAATGTTCACATAGACCAAGTTTATTCCTTGAGGAATGTTTGTTCTGCGTTGTGCTTGTTCTGCTATGACATTTGCAGCTCGTCCTTTGCATGAGTGTCACACCTTTCCCTTCACTCCGCTGCCCCTTGCTTCATCTGCAGTCTCAGCACCATGATGAAGAGAAAAGAGCCCTCAGTCGCGAGATCGTCATCCTCAACAACCATCTCATGGAGGCTAAGATGACCATCCAAAAGCTCCGTGAGGACAATGTAAGTCTGCCAGCTTTTTGGTTGCACTGGATGTGAGAGGGCATGGACCCCCAATAAGCCGTAAGATAGACAGCTGCACTCTGGGTGATTTTTACAGGATCACCAGAGTCACCGGTAACCGGTAATGGATTTGTCAACAAGGTGGATGCTGCTGAACTGAAAGAGAAGCTGAAAGCTGTTCAACATCTGGTGTGATGTAACTCAGCTCTGCCACTGTTATCTGTTCAACGCTGCTGATTGGGCAGTAATTTTAAAATATTAATGGATTTCAAACCTGAATATTACATTTTTAAGTACAGCAAACTAAAAAGATTGGTACTTTAAGAAATGCAAAGATTCTTTCAAACAGAATCATTAATTAACAAATATAAGTATGAATTAATTGACTTTAACTTACACTGATGTCTTGCCTTCTAAGTAGCTCAATGTCTATGCAGTAAACATCATTTTACACATTTCAAATTCAAATGCACTTATCTTCATTTAATAAGAATTAAAAATAATGTACTAATTACCGAGCTAATTATGCCATGTCAGCTGCAGTAGCATCTGCTGTGCCTGACAGAATGGCAAAGCGGATGGTTTGCAGGGGGCTTGGATGTTCCACTGGCCTCTGTGTGACTCTCCTTAACATTTGGGCTCCGCCTCAGTAGTGACACACGGCACAGCTGCTCCGTCGTGCGGCCCGCTCTCACTCTCACTCTTCTCTCACACCTTCCATGCAGTTGATATCACTGTCAGAGGAAAGCCTAACATTTAGCTTTTTTATTGTTTTATTTTCCATGGCTTTCTCATTAGGCCGTTTATTTTTCAGCAATGTTTGTAATGTATTTCTAGACGAACTCCCACGTTTACCAAAATTGCCTTCTGAGGAAATGCCTGCCCACAACACAGAGCCCAGCAGCAAACAGCTCTGGCCTGGTTAGCGCTGAGTTGGTGTAACGTTGCCGCTCAGCCTGTAAGTGGCAGCTTATCTCGGCCCAGACCCTCACTCTGCCCACGGGATTGTTAACATGCCAGAAGCTGTTAGCTGCGGGATAAACACTTAAAGGTATGACTCACATTCTAGCGTTCGCTTGTAAGCACGACTCCCCAACACAATGACGGGAGATTTTTAAGCACTTCAGTGTATCTAGTATTGTGCAGGCTGTTTTGCTATGTACTAAATATACTTGGACACTGCAGCAGAGTTTGTTATACACCATCTGCAAACATTTAATACAGAGTCTTCCACAACTTCGAATCCAGAATTAAAATAAATTATCTAATTTATGCCTGATATGATTTTATATGCACTTGTGTAAATGACAAATCAAGGATCATTTCCTCACTGCAAATAGAAGATACAACCAATAATTAATTTAAGTAAAAGACAGAAAATACATTACAGAATAGTGAAAATATAATTGCATGGCATCAAAAAACTGTGATAAATGTATTCCTAATTCGGTGTAAGTGGACCAGAGGGTCCCCCTTGACTGAAACTTTGCTTTGATCTGTTCCCCTGGTTTGCCTGGGATTGTGAAGACTGTCCATCTTTCTTATTAGTTTGGCCCACAGATGGTTGTAATTCAGCAGGTCTTTGTATAATTTATACATCATATATAAAGAGTTGTGAAACTATAGAAAGACCCATTGGAAGCACAGGAGACATTAAAACTGAAACTCTTCAGAGGCACTCACTCTTCATAGAGGCACTCATTCTTCATAGAGACACTCATTCTTCATAGAGACACTCATTCTTCATAGAGACACTCACTCTTCATTGAGGCATTCACTCTTCATAGAGGCACTCACTCTTCATATAAGCATTCACACTTCATAGATACACTCACTCTTCATAGAGACACTCACTCTTCATTGAAGCGCTCTTCATTGAGGTGCTCATACTTCATTGAGGCAGTCACTCTTCACAGAGGAACTCATTCTTCATAGAGGCATTCACTCTTCCTCAGCACATAGTAATGAACTCCATTATGAAAACCTGCATAAAAACCTGATTTCTTCACATAAACACTTCTATTATCTGTTTGATGCAGTGCAGTTCATTGATATATCTGAATGCTTCTTTGTTTCAGACAGGGCTTGAATGTTTGTTTCTGGTATATTATATTGTGGATGATGTATAATACTGTAGGGCCCAAATTTCCTCTTTCCAGTGCAATGTATATGTTCTGGGTGCACACAATTATCTTAAATTATATCACAATTGTATTTTACATTTCAATGTAAAAAATATATTTTATAATACACAAAGCCCCAACCGGCCAAGTGGAAGTGGTGGCACTCGAGCTGCCAGCCTGCACTCACACTGACAGCAAACTCTCCTCCCCTCAGGACCTGTACAGGAAGGACTGTAACCTGGCTGCACAGCTGCTGCAATGCAACAAGTCTCACTACCGAGCCCACGAGCTTTCGGAGGTACCTGCGCTGATGCTAATGCTGTGACATGTTTTTATGACAGTAGTAAATATCGAATGTAATGAAGTGGTATCGGCGAAACGCTCAGTGCCCTCACCCCTCTAGCACATGGGTTTCTATCCTGCCAATTACCCCTTCACAGTGAATGCAGTGAAAGAACTAAAAATGTGTTGTATTTTTTACTTTGGTTACTTATGGTTAAGGTCAGGGCTGGGTGGGGGTTAAGGCTGTCATTGGTGGGATTAGGGTTTTGCTTATGGCTGCCACCCATCACTTATAATACAAGATCGTCCCACACTGAAAAATAAACTGCTGCGTCCCATATTATAGGAGATGATCCCATATTATAAGAGACGTGTGGCAACCCTAGTTACGCCCCTGGTCTCCTTAAGTGTGAATGTCTTTCCTCTGCTTTTCTCCAACATTCCAAAAGTAAATGCTTAGGCAAATGTGCAGCATTGTTTGTCTGCATGTGTGTGACCTGCGATGGAAGTCTACTCCCTCAAGGGTTTCCCAGGGTCTGAAGGGTCACCCTGTCCCTAGACTAGATAAATGCAGTGGAATATGGGTGGCTGTTTAACAGGATGTGACAGTAAGGCATGCCAGCCTCCTGCTGCCCTGTCCCTCTGCCCAGCTCCCTGCAGAGTTCCAAGAGCGTGTCAACTTGCAGATGGAGGTGTCTCCCCTCCGCCACTCACCCTACTCCGACTCGGTGCCCACCTCCGTCATCGCTAAAGTGCTGGAGAAGCCAGAACCCGGTGTGGCCTCCAGGGCTGCCAGCCCCATGCCCCCCATGCCCTCCGAGCCGCCCCGCCTGCCCGGCAGCCCAGTGAGCAGTGAGCGCCTCACCCTGCGCATGGTCTACAGGTCGGACGTGTACAGCAGCGACACAGCGCTCTACTGCTCCGACGAGCACGAGCACCAGGAGCTCTGCCAGAGCATGGAGCTGCACGAGCGGGAGTCCAGCCCCTTCCAGGCCCACAACTCCACCGACAGCAACCCTGAGGAGGAGACTCTCCTCCACTCCAGCTTTTCCCAGGAGCCATTTCTGGAGTTTGCCGGCTCGCTGCCGCCGTCCAGCTCCTACTCCAGTTTCAGTGGTGCTTCGGACGAGAAGCCCCGCCCCCCCAGCAGCAACCTGTCCTCCCCCCAGCAGGCCGCATACATGGAATGGCGGGATGGTGACTACGAGCACAAGAGCAACTCGTCCTACGAGAAGGACAGCCCCGGCTTTACGGAGTCGCACGGTTTCCCGCAGTTGGCTCCTGCTTACCAGAACAGCAGCTCAGCGGCGACGGTGCCGGACTCCCCGCTGCACATGCGTGCTGCCTCCGCCTGCTTCGGCGAGCCCTTCCCCCCTCGCCGCATCCCATCCTCCTACAGCGTGGGCTCTTACAGGCGGTATCGGGATCCCCGTAGCACTACTCAGGACCCCAGTGATGAGCTGGGCGTCCGCTGGAGGCAGCTGAGTGTGGAGGACCTGAACGCCTATTCCTACGCCAGCACCGGCCGCGTTTCTCCTTACAGCTTCTCAGAGCAGCACTACGTGGTGCGACCCGGGAAGGTGAAGCTGGGCCCCCTCTACAGCAGTCTGCAAGAGAGCGGCAACGTCTACAGCAACGTGCCAGAACCCGAGCCAGCTGTCTCCAGCCCGAGTCCGGAGCACGACCCCGCCCTGTCCGAGCAGGAGCACCTGTACCTCGTCAAGGAAGATGACCTTTTCGACTCAGGAAGCCCCAAGGACGAGGAGAACATGGCAGGCAGCATGAAGGAGTATGTACACATCAGTCCCAACAGCTCCAACGAGTCCCTAAACCAGAGGGCGCTGGAGGTTCGCGAGCTGCAGCCCTACCCGGTGGAGAGGCAGAGCCCGGCCCTGCTGAGCCAGTCTCTGCCACAGTATCAGCAGTTCGGAAGCCTGGGACTCTCCAGGAAAGACAGCCTGACCAAGGCCCAGCTGTATGGGACACTGATGAACTGAAAGCCTGCTTCCCTGGGCTCTGCTGTCATGCGTCTCTTCTGCTCTGAACTTTGGGTCCAGTAGTAGGTGAGCTGACTGAGCATCCCAGCTGATTACTGCAGGGATTCTGTAAGTGACAGTTTAAATGCCATTAAAAGTTATAGAACAATATTTATCAATACAGAGAAGAACTATACCTTTTTAAACATTTTACTGAATTGCAGAAATGCAACTTTATAGAGAGCTTAGTGAGGCACTATCAGTATTGGAATTCATTTCCTAGATTTCACTCATTCATTCTTCTAATTTAAATTATGTTATATTGACCCAGGTCATTTCAATATATTAGTTATGGTAAATCTATACTTACCAATTCATTTCAAAAGCAATATACATCGGTGCACCTCTATAACTATGGTAATGGTAAATGAGCTACAATACACTACATCTACAATACACTACATCTACAATACACTACATCTACACTACAATACATCTGGCATGACTTTACAAATCATTCAAATTATTCAGCTTGGTTTTTACTATCGTAAATTTCTTGATTTACTTAATTTGAAGCTGATTGTTAGAAAATTAAATATTATTTTCTATGTTCAGTTATTGTTATTCTTTTTCATTTTTACATATGACTTAAAGATGGATTTATTTGATGTTAAAATGCACATCAGTGGCCTTGGATCTATGTAAGACCTGAAGGGACCAGTTTTGCCAAAATGGCAAAGGACCCTCTAAGGGGATATTCGCAGCTTGGTTTGTCTGAGATGACAGAACATTCAGACTGTTCCTGGTTCTTCTCTGTAGAATGATCTTATATGGGCTACTCTAATCTCAAATTATTGAAAATAGAGAATTCCCCCTATTCATTTTCTAACAATAAATGACCACCTTGAGAGATTTGTTTTTTAATGGCTTTGAGAGATCTATTTGTTAGCCATCTAATAAATAGTTAGTAGACAATTCTGAGTGCTTTTTTTCTCACGTTGCGCGTTTAGCCAGGCAGTCAGGGGCAGGTAGAGCCCGCATTGGGTGGCCTGAGAGCAGAGAAGCATATTCTGTTGTTGTATAATGAAATAACAGTTCTGGTTTTGTACACTAGCACAGTGTGTGTGCGGCTGTTTTGATGCTCTTTTGTCTGACCCGAGCCCCCCTCCCCGTCACCCCACTCTGCCTCAGGTTTCACCCCGTATCCCTTTGGAACATCCAGCACTGTTTACATTGACTTTTCTCAGCATGTTTATACATTTTTACAGTGTTTCTTTACTAATAAAGAATGATGGCACACCGTACATTTACAGACCCTCTGAAATTACTAATGCGTTTGCTAAACATCATTTGGAAAGAATACTTGAACATGCTTCATTTTGGAAAACAAGATCACTCAATGTGCACTTGATCAAAGATGCTTTTTGAGGGATACAGTCAGTACTGAAGAATAAACATGAAGCATGTGTGTCACCTTCCTGCAGTCCTTCAGACATACATAAACTTCCATTGGATTTCGTATTATGACCAGGATGAATGCAAAAAGTGACCTTGACATTGAACATAGTGTAATTGTAAATAATCAAAGTGCACTGAAATGCCACTAGATTAAAAAAGTTCATGTTGTGTCTAATGAATTTTATGGTAACACTTTACTTGACGGGGCACAAATAATGTAGTATTATCTTTTACTTATATATCAATTAACCACAAACTAAGTATTAGTTACATACTAATCTCATATTAATTCATCATTAATTGTGACGTATATTTTATCTCAGTTTCTATATTTGTAAGTATATCTGTTAATTATGCAAACCATTGTGAACTACTGAAGGAACTACTGAAGGAACAAGTCATGAACAAAACAAATGAAATACTGATCTCATGTTTGTTCATCATTAATGAATGGTGATGCTTCTTTTATCTCAAGCAGCAACTATATTAATACTTCAGCAATAATTTGTACTTCAGTAGTATCTGAGTTATTACTAAGTATCTATGCCCTGTCAAGTATAGTGTCACCAATTTTATTATTCTGCTGGTATTGGTTTTGTAAAGTCACAGGGGGAAAAATGTGTAAATAAAGACTGACCTGCAACCTAACCCACAAATAGCCAGACACGTTCTGTTGTGTATATAAACCAATATATTTCTATGGTTATAGATACATATAACCTGTCTAAAAACTCCATGGTCCGCATGTTCTTTAACCAGAGGCAGTGCAGACACATATATGTTTTCTTCTTTCTCCCTCTGCAGGGTTGCAGATATTTGATTGGCTTGTGAGGCATTTATCTTGGATCTTTGCTGGTAGAACCTGGAGACAGACAGCACAAAGCCTGCCATAACTCAACATAAAATAGCATCCAATGGTGAATGTCTGCCTATACAGAAGCCAGACTCTGACTAATCATGTCTGCTTTCGCAGAAGTCAGAGAGTGATGCAATTCACTGCAACAGCACTGAGCTATCAGTGCTTCTACGTGTGTTTTACGTTGCAAAATAAAAAATAAGGCAAAAATGGCAAAATGCAAACATATAATAATCAGTGGTTTTAGCTGAGAAATAAAAGCATGATCAAAGTGTCAAGGAAGCTTAGGAGGTTCAGTAATTCCAGATTAAATTATCAGCATCATAAAAAGTCAATTCATTCATAATTCCAGTACATTCCCAACTTTACTATGCATTTTCCCCAGAGTTATAATGAAAAAAGCACATTCGTTAATTCATCCTTACTAGGCGAAAAAATAAGCGTCTAGCCACAAACTGGCAGCACTTTTTTTACAGTGATTCATTATAGTTTCTGTATCTGAGAGATAAAAATCACTCGAGTGCCTAAGGGACTACACACATTCTAAGTGTCACTGGTCTAGGTGAGAAGAACCACTTTGTCTCAATCCTCAGAGGCCGAGAATTTTTTTTCGGTACAATGTTAATGCAAAATCACTCAGGCTGGAAAAAAATCTCTAGTCAGACCCTAAAATTTAAACTCTTTGCTGACTAAACAGAAAAAAATATTTATGTTGCTCAAAATATAACAATGACGATGATGTGTAGTTATTCCAAGATTAAATTTACGTTAATGTGGTTTCCAGAACTATGAAAGTGTTTTCACAGAAAGTCCAGGTAATTACAAGAAAACAGGCCCCGAAGAGATGATTAAACGACATTACGAGGAGGAAGCAACTCCAAAAATGAAAGAGTAAAGGACTTCAGCAACCACTGTGGCTTTTTTTTTTTGCAGTTAGTGATGCTCCCACAAAGAATCGAGGTTGCCTCTGAAGTCAGAGAGCTGAGAATCCTGAAGGCCGTTGCTATGGTGACAGATGAAGGACCATGCAGCAGCTGTCTAGCAAAAAGTTTCAAAGGTGCCTTGAGAAAAAGATTCAGAATCATCCCCCCCCCCTCCCGGGTATGACAGATGCCCCTGTAAACGTGGGTGGTGGGCACCACACACCAACAAGCAAGTGCACCCACTAAGAGAGCCGTACATATTCCCACATTCGAACGCAGGTCAAAATATGAAATGATTTTCCCAAGATCTACTCACAATCTACGTGACTGTTACATGTGGTCTTCAAGATGTTACACCCCCAATGATCACTATGTATCATATAGGGTAAAACAATAGCATAGAGCATAAAGATATGTGTGTGCTTGTGAGTTAGATGTGCATTCAAAAAGTAACCACGACCCCAATGAATGCAGTGATTGTAGTAACCCTCGAAAAGAGTCGATGTCCAGAGAACAAGGCTGCGGTCTGATTTAATCTGCCGGAGCTGAGTCACTAGCAGTGGAGTCATGCGAAGATGATTCACAGTCACCAGACATGGAGGTTAGCTGGGGGGGGGGGGTGCCTTACCGTCCCCCCCATAATGCTACCTTGCCCATCTGCTGGTCACTGATATTTACACTACGGTTATAAAACAGGATATGATTAGTATTTGGAGAAGAGAGATCTGTGAATCAGACAAAATTCAACTCTGCTTTAATGTAAGTACAGTGCATATTTTAACTTTCCGTGCATTTTATATTTTTGGAGGCAGTACAAAGTTAATAAAATGATTCACATTCCGTCATGGATAGTACTATTATTTTGGAATGAAATTTAAGAAGCTTATCTGGCTGATAAAAGCACTGTGTTTACAGTACTGTGGTCTGAGCATGCCTGTGATAAGTTAATTAATTGAATTACATAATTAAGTGATTAAGTAGATGTCTGAGGAGACCCAGAGGAAAGGTTTCGGAACTGAAGCGATGTTCTAGCCATCCAACAAGATACCGGCAATTTTTTGGAGAACAACACAAATTCCTGTTATTTTTTATTGCTCATTTGTATATATTTTGCTACATTCTCTGAGCAGTAATATTCACTTATTACCCAGATAAATAGCTTTAAACTTTTCTTTTACAACCCAAGACTTTTGCACAGAAGTATATTACCAAAAGTCAGAAGTGGGAGATACACTTCAAAGAAAATGTAGTCAGAATTATTACAAGAAAGACAAATATGAACTATAATCCAACTGATACTAAAGCAAACCCTTACATTAAAGTGCTTCAATATCTATTTCAGCTGTAGGTTTAGAATTTTTTGCTTTAGGATTTTCTTTGTCATTATGAGGACACACCGCCCTCTATTGACGAATAAATATAAGTGCATGTTTTGTTATATATACACTAAGGATAGTTTTCTCTGTTTTTGGAGCAGATTTCGTGCATTTCTACCTAGCAGGGTTTCTGTAAAACACTGCATGGTGTCGATCATTTTCCCTCGCATGTCAGAGTTGTGTTTGCATGTCAAGGTGGCACAAAATCCGCTCCACATCAGCTGACTTTTGACCTGTAGGCGGTCAATATGCCAACTATTTCAAAAGCCATTGCTCAGATATCTAATTTAGTCATAAAAACATTGTTTTAAAAATTACAAATGTGTTTCCAGCTCAACCCCAAATGCCCATACACCCATCCTTTCTGTAACCACTTGTCCTGTTCAGGGTCTGTATCCTCTCTCAGGGCATTCTCACACACTGCGGGGGAAAACCAGAGTACCCAGAGAAAACCCCATAACGACATGGGAGAACATGCAAACTCCACACACAGCCATGACAGAGACTTACACCCTGGATCCAGAGGTGTGAGGCAACAGTGCTAACCACTGCACCAATAGACTGCCTCACCCCAAACCTCCCTTTTCCCAAACATCCATCCATCCATTTTCTGTAACCATTTTTCCTATTCAGGGTCATGGAGGGTCCAGAACCTATCCTGGAAACTACGGGTGCAGGGCTGGGGCGCCAACCCATCGCAGGGCATCCTCACACACCATTCACTCACACACACACACCAATGGACAATTTAACAACTCCAGTTGACTTCAGCATGTTTTTGGACTGAGGGGGACACTGGAGTACCCAGACACAGGGAAAACATGCAAACTCCACACACATGGAACCAAGGTGGAGACTCGAACCCTGGTCCCACTGCCAGCAAGCTGTAATATATTAGTATATTACTAGTGTGATGGATAAATACGGGCCGTTTTATGTATATACATTATACAGACGTGTGTATGTATGTATGTATGTGTGTGTATATGTATATATATATATATATATATATAGTCTCAAGGCTAAACAACCCTGTGTTGGATAATCATTAGGGAAGATGAATAGTTGTATTTGCAATATGGTATATTAACAATTTAGTTTTAATAGCTCTAAAATTATATAACTGTCATGAAGTATTGGGCAGATATTTTTGTTTTCAAATTGTAATATATTTAACGGTATGTGTGCTTGAAATTATGCCATTGATGTGTTAGCAAGTCAGTGTATACATTTGTGCAATAAGCACAATAAAGCATGAAAACATTAATTTGCGGTAAGCATTCATTCTATAATCACAGAAGGAACCGTGACAACGGTAAGAGTCACCTTATTTATTTCTACCATTATTTAGAAATTTGAGAGGATGACTGAGTTTTACATCTGGTGTGGACCCTGCTAGTATCTATGAACCTGTATGGATAAGCACCCCCCCCCCCCCGCTGACTACACTTCCCTGAGCTGCACAGGCTTCTCCTCCAATTTTGTCACGCTCCTCTATTCAGAGCTGCTTTAGCTCAGTGACATTTTCAAGCATGAACTCTTCTCTTCAGTTGCTGTCACATCCCCCCAGGCATTGTGCTGTCATCTTCCTTGTATATATGGAATCACTGTCTTGTTACATTTCCTTGTGGATAGATGGGCTGATGCAGAATTAATGATTCCCTCAATAATGTGCATTGTCAAGGTCCTAAGGCAGCAAAACACCACCAGCCCATCACACCCCCACATTACTCACCACTGGTACACTATTCTTACTGCAGCACCCCATACAGTACTGACATTCAGAACAGATCCAGGTACCTTCAAGCAAAGTGAGGACCAGTTTTCATTGTATTTTCTATATTAGCAGTGGCTCCTGCCTCCTGTATTTCCAGTTTAATCCATCTTTATTAGATAAACCATAATCACAGCACAGCCACACGCCAGTTTGAGAGAGGTTTCTTATCCATTGTGTTTTGTGCGTTTGGATTTTTTCATGCAATAAGATGCTTCCAATTAGAAATTCCAATTTTCAAATAAGACAGAGTTTCCACTATAAATGACCAACTTCCACAAATCGTCATTTATACCAGGAGGTACATGATCATTACATTCACTTGTCATCCTGTTGTCTATCCGTCTTGTGTCTATGTTCACTGTCTGCAGGGGCACATTCAAGCAAGTCATTGTACACGGTACTCATACCTGTACATGACAATAAAAAGAATTGAATTGGAGTTTCTAACCACTGCAGAGATCTGGGGCCAAGTCATGTGTACCTGCGGCTTGACTTTTTTTGGAAAGATTACAGATATGGCCCTGAGGTCTCAGACCTAAAATGTTTGTCATTTAAGAATTACACAAGAAAAACCATTTTACAACAGATTTGTATTTGCGCACGCGCGCACACACACACACACACACACACACACACAAATTCTAAAGGAAAACAATTATGCAAAATAGAAAGTACGTTGTTCACGTTAAGTTTCACTTACAATGGAACCAGCCAGTAACCAATTGAGACTAAGAAACTGTACTAAGTACATTTGCTTTTTTTAGGAATATTGAGGTGGCTCTTAAAAGAGCCTTTGGTTTCTGTCCGCACACACTAGGGAGGGCGGGACCGTCAATGAAAACCAATTTAAGCACGTTCACCACGGATACGGCGAGCCAGCTGAATATCTTTAGGCATGATGGTGACTCGCTTGGCATGAATGGCGCACAGGTTGGTGTCCTCAAACAGACCAACCAGATAGGCCTCGCTTGCCTCCTGCAGCGCCATAACAGCCGAACTCTGGAAGCGCAGGTCGGTCTTGAAATCCTGAGCGATTTCCCTCACCAGACGCTGGAAGGGCAGCTTGCGGATCAGCAGCTCGGTGGACTTCTGGTAACGCCGGATCTCACGCAGAGCCACGGTTCCGGGCCTGTAGCGATGAGGCTTCTTGACGCCGCCTGTGGCCGGAGCACTTTTACGTGCTGCTTTGGTAGCCAGCTGCTTCCTGGGCGCTTTGCCGCCGGTGGACTTACGCGCGGTCTGTTTGGTTCTCGCCATTGTGACGTTACTCTGCTTTGGTTTTCAAATGGCTCCCAGCTTTATAAAGCGGACACAGACAAGCTGATTGGATGAAATTATTCGGAGCTTCCATTGGTTCGATTGAGACCCCTAGTTCCGCCAAATATTCAAAATACGATTGGTACCCCATCCGCTTCTGCTCTGAAATTATATCAATACTTAAAGCATTTTTTGAGCAAGCGTTTAAAAACGGAACACGTTTTTGTAGCATGCATAAAAGCTCACATTTAAAACACTAAGACACTAGATGAACTACTAATCTTAGAGATTAACATGCACACATAACATACAATACTAATCGGTAAATACGTTGCACTAATAGTTCCTTCAACGAAATCTCGTTGAGATTTTGATCTAACGTCGCTTAATAATGGCTTAGTCGAGGAATCTTTTAGGCCATGGGCTTCTGCAGTTCTCGACCTACAACCCCCAAAATAATACATATTAAATAAGCGCCAGACTCGCAATCCCCACTAGGTGGTTGAAGCATGCAAGCGTTGCCGCGCGCACAAACAATAGGCCTATTCATACATGGACACGACAGTAAACCCAACAAATAAAGTTTTATATAAGCCTAGCGATTAAATAACATTCGTAATTGTTTAATGAAGGTCGGCGTCGAGAAAATCTCAGCATAAATAGGTAGATCCAAACTGGATTTAAAGCACCCTTTGAACGAAATGTACGATTAACCATTAACCAAGTAAACGAATCAGTGGAGCTGACCGATGTTTTAATTCAATTTTAAGTTAAAACATTTAAATGAGAAAAAAAAAAAACTTTTTGCTGTTCGTGGAATTTCAGTTTTAATAGTTAATTTATTTTCTGTGATCAAACACCAGGAGTAATTCTTTTTAAAAAGTGAATGAGACCACACTATTTATTAACAGAAGCATGATGCAGACACAACATTGTTGAGCATACTGCAACACTGAAGCAACAATAGTCAAAATTATGAACGCATGTAAAATTAGCTAATTGTCAACGTCATATACTAAAAAAAATCTGTTACGATTTTTTTATGAAGCGCCCCTTATATGAAGCGCGACATATCGTTGAGGAAAATGTATGCATATCTTGTTGGCCAAAAAGACGCAACACGCGTATTATTAGTTGCGAACGATATTTAGCATTTTTACGTTATAGTGGGGAAAAAATGGTTAGTCATGTGCTCGAGTTTGCCACTTTTAAACATGGGTAGATGGTTCTTAAAAGAACCTTTGTATTATGCAGTCAAACAGATCCGATTGTCTACTTGGTCTTAGCCGGCTTCTCAGTCTTCTTGGGCAGCAGCACAGCCTGGATGTTCGGCAGCACGCCGCCCTGAGCAATAGTCACGCCACCCAGCAGTTTGTTCAGCTCTTCGTCGTTACGAACGGCAAGCTGCAGGTGACGAGGAATGATGCGCGTCTTCTTGTTGTCGCGGGCAGCGTTACCAGCCAACTCCAGGATTTCAGCAGTGAGATACTCGAGCACAGCAGCCAAATAGACTGGAGCTCCAGCACCAACTCGCTCAGCGTAGTTACCTTTGCGGAGCAGCCTGTGGACACGGCCAACAGGGAACTGCAAGCCAGCCCTGGAAGAACGAGTCTTGGCCTTAGCCCGAGCTTTGCCACCGGTTTTACCTCGTCCGCTCATTTTAGGTTTTGTGTTCTGTTCATATACGAATGACCTCAGTGAATACCGTACTTATAGAGAAATAGTTTGTTGTGATTGGTCACAACTCTAAATGTATTTCGTCCAATCACCTGAAAGAACTGGGGCAGCCAATAATAAACGTTGCTAAAATAATGTGGCGTTAAATGGAAGTATTGCTGGTAGAAGATATGATGGTTATAATGTATCTAAGTACAATCACTTTTAATATTTACCACCCCCTGAAATAATCTTCTAATAATTAATAATTATTGTTTTATAATAATAAAATAATAATACTAACGCATACTAACACATATTCTACTGCTTCGTATTGCAGAAGTCTTAAAACAATTCAGCCAAGACATCGGCTTTGCTTAAGTATTCAAATTACTTGTGTTGCCTTTATTGATTCATGACAAGATAAAAATCTTTTGCTTTTTCTTGAAGATGGTAGATGGTTAATGTAAAAGATTCTTTATTGCAACGATGAGATCGATTTACGTTGTCTTTTTGGGGTGCGTGTATTTTTCGCATTGCTAGGCCTGGGTTTAGCGACTTGCCTACTTTTGCGTTCTTTGGGCTCCTTCTGACCTCCTTCGCTGCCCAGGCTCTTCACCATCTTCAAGCTGTTACTATGTTTGTGAAGACCCGTTTCTTCGGTTCCTCTTGGGATACTTCTAAGTGTGCATGTTCATGTATTTGAGTGGATTCATCCCCCGAGCTGCCAGTGTTATGTTAGAACCAAAACGTTTTTTTCTCCCCAAATGGAGGATTATACAAGCATTATTCAGGAGCATAACGTTACTTTTTATTCAATGTTCCATTTCTGATTACATCTTATTGATCGTCTCTCCCTATCAAAATTGATTAAAGTGAATTACCCGTCTCTAAACTCTGCAAAGAAGCTAGTTGCCATCTCCAAATTGTCCATAGCATATAATTGTGTGTGTGTGTGTGTGTGTGTGTGTGTGCCCTGTAGGAGGCCATCATCCTGTTCAGGATATATCCATGCATTTTGCCTTTACCAGTGATAGTCTCCAGCTTGGCTACTTGAAGAGTTCCTATATCTTTATATTTGCAGTTCCCAGCATTGTGTGCTCGCATATGCGGGACCTTTCGATTTGCGATACCTTTAATCAGCCTCGGAGCGGCGCCGCTCTTCTGCCACCTACTGTTCCCGCCGGTTTCTGCCCCATGCTTTCACCGCAGTGGCTCCGCCCAGCGCCAGTAAAACTGTCCAAACCACAGCGAGGTAAAAGGTTGCGGAGTTTACATCCAAGATGGCTGCCGAACCAAGCAGGGAGTGGAGTGACGAGCAGCTTCAAAGTGATGATCTTCCAAAAAAAGATATAATCAAATTCTTGCAGGACAACGCGGCCCAGTCGGTATGACCAGTGTTTGAGTAATGCAGTGGTTTGCGCGCTGGCTTACTGTTTAACTAGACCGATTCACTAACCGAAGTGCGCACATGTCGCATCAGGTTACTGCATGGAGGCTATAGCCAGTTAGCAAGTAAACTAAGTTACCATTCCAACCTCTGTGTACCAGAAAAACCTGATAAATATTAATGTCAATAAATGTCAGAGTCGGACAGCAGAATATATTACCCATACGTACAATACTTATTTAGGTGCACAATGTATTAATATCATATGTATTTTTGTCAATTAGGTTGTAGTGTCTTAATTTTTTATGTCCGATTGTTGTTATTGTAAAATTTCAATTCTTGTCACCCTGCAGTTTCTCGCTGAACATAAGCTACTTGGAAACATAAAAAATGTTGCTAAAACAGCGAAAAAGGACCGTTTGATTGTAGCCTACAATAAGCTGTTTGAGAGCAAGGTAAGTGTATTGCCTGTTATATAGAGCACTAAAGCTGAGTTACAGTTATTATTAGTATTAGTCTTACGACCCGAATTGTAATAGTCTTGTATATCTCCGCTGCCCTTTCGGTGGGTTTGTCTGTGTTCGCCATCCCTCCGACTATTACAGCCCTTTTCCATTCCAATAGGCTGATTCACATTTGATCAATTCCTTTATAAGCCCTGACAAAGACTGAAAGGAGAAGGTCATTATTTTAATTTTGTTCTGCTTCTTATGATTCCTAAATACTCTGATCAGAGTTATAGTTCGACTGCTGTTGCTGGTGGAGGGAATTTATTTTTATTTTTTTTTAGGAAAACTTACGCACTTGCCTGAGGTCAGGGGTGGCTTTACAAATATTTGGGCCCCCAATCCATTTATGTTCCAAAAATTTTAGAGTCCCTCTTCCTAAGACCCCACCCCCTTTACTGCACCCCTGCCTGAGGTAATTGATGTGCCTGAAGGGTGACCAGATAATCCATGATGGGGGGGGGGGCACTTTGAGCTACATCAGGTTTTACAAACTACTTTAACTGAAAGGCTCCTGCACTTGGCTAAATAGTTCAGTTCTTATTGCGCTTTTTCTGGTTTGTTTCCTTGATTGAAAGACTCATCCAGTTGTTTGACGTTAACATTAGTGACACGTGCATGATTATAGGAGACTGACCAATCAGTGCACAGCAAGAACTCAGTGCTAAAGTGAAATCCTGATCCTTTTAATTGAAATGGTAGTTTACAAACCCTGTCTGAGCTCAAAGTGCCCCCCTGACAGGGATTATCTGGTCATCTTGTGCGCCTGAGTTGAGTGAAAATGAGTGGGAATTCCCCACTGTGCTCAGGGCATGCGAGCTGAGGTGAGCTAATGCTGATAAAGTGGAAAATGCATTAGACCTTTCTGAGTCCCTAATGTGAGAAGATAGTCCTGTGTTTGAACAATCTGCCCTCACCCTCCCGAATGATGTTAAAGATCATTCTTGTGAAGGAAATGATGGTGGCATGTTCTCTTTCGGAAGGGCATAGCTGGCTCACCCCAGAGAGCTGTGGCCTGTACTAAGTGGGGTTACTGGCTTATCGAGGGAACTTGTCAGATTTAAGGTACCACAATTTAAATGGACTTCATATTCGTTCACTTACATTTTGCCCAGACTGCCTTAAATCCGAAAAGTTACCCCGATAAGCCAGTAACCTGCTTCGTAGCACAGGCCCCTGGTGTTTCACTGTCTTGCTACCACGGCATCCTGTAACGTATTTCTTTGGTAATGATGTGCTCATGTCCAAATGAACACCAACCAACTCTGAGCATGAATGGAGTTTCCCAAGTATGGATGTTTATTTCAGATTTTTTTTTTTATCACTGATTGTCGACACTCATTAATGGACTTTTAACTGTTAACTCATAAGAAAAAAAATGTACTATTCAGAATTGATGCCTGTCCATCATCAAATACCAAAATACTAAACAAAATAACAAAAAATACTTTCAAAATTAGAAGTGCTTTATTTTTTTCAAGTGCAAGTAAATGTAAATAATCAAGAAGTTGCCAGACTTTGCAATTGACAAAACAGATTTACGAAATGACACAAACATTTAATTCTCCAGCGCCAAGTGCACTTAGCTGGCAGGTTCCACACAGCCTACATCTCCCGTGTAGCAAAATATTGTAGAACTCAAATGACCTGCAGGTCCCTGCACACTTTCTAACGTATAGCATGGAGAATGCTGTGACAAAAATCAGCTCCGCTATCAGGTATATTTAATCTAGCCTAATTAATGATCAACAGCCAACTGCAGATGTCGACACACCCTCATGAGCTGATAGAAACATACGCTTGGATATATAGCCTTTTTCCCTCTCCGTTGTATGCGTTAACCAAACTTTTAACATCCTTTTTGTAAGTTGGAGCAAAATAAGCAAAACTGAGTTACATGTTTTCTTTAGATTCAGAAAAAGAAGTGAAGCCTGCTGGCACACATTAGTGCAGGAGGGGGGGCAATCTTATCCGCAAAGGGCCGGTGTGTGTGCAGATTTTTAGGATAACCTGTAGGTCAGCTGTTCAAACCCAGGTGTGGGGACTCTTCAGCCAATCAGTCCTCTAATTAGGGAGCTGCAGCGAAAACCCGCATCCACACCGGCTCTTTGCGGATAAGATTGCCCACCCCTGCATTAGTGGGATGACTTTTTTTATTCTGTAGAAAACAAGATTGATCAGTGAGCCAGATGTAATAACGCATTATAAACATTTTGTGGGCCAGCGCGTTGAGATCTCTAAATTAAAACCCTCATCCTCCACTATAACATTATCGTCATTATTTCAGTAGTAGATGAGGCTAGAGGTGCTAACGTTGAATTTTGATGAGGTTGAAACATAGGGCTGCAGTTTTGGCATGTTAACCAATATATCGTGCATAACGAAACCAACTAAAACAGTCATCTTCCACTATGAAAATGGCTGATCTTCCAATGCAATTACCTCCATTATTTCTTTAGTAACTCTAGTGCTGCTAACTTTGAATGTTGATAAAGTTTAAATATTGGACTGCAATTTCGGTATGTTTGTTCCATCTTCATTAAGACAATATGCAATGGAAAATAAGAAGAAATAAAATGTATTGTTCAAGAATTGTGAGAATTATAATAATACATTTTATTTATATACTGCTTTACAAGATCTCGAAGACACTTACATGGAATAAAGTAAACAAACAAAACAAAAACAACAAGATGTGTTATGGATACGGAAGGTTATACGCTTGAGCAAACAAAAAGGTTTTTAGCCTAATTTTGAAATCTGAGACCGAGATCAATTGATGAATTGCAGTAGGGAGGGAGATCTAAAGGTGGGGGAGCTAGACGGGGAAATGCAGAGTCACCATAGCCATGGAGTTTGGATGGGGGAGGAGGAGAGCCAGAAGAGGAGGATCTAAGACTGCAGGAGGGAGGAGAGCCAGAAGAGGAGGATCTAAGACTGTAGGAGGGAGGAGAGCCAGAAGAGGAGGATCTAAGACTG
>JABJVO010000040.1:534984-545510 GCA_026770805.1 Boulengeromyrus knoepffleri | reverse complement strand
CCGATGTTTGAGTTCAGCTCATGAAAAATGGGAGCAAAAACAAGAGTGTTGCGTTTATATTTTTGTTCAGTGTATAATACTGTGTATTCGTGTCTCCAGTGAAGCTTGCCGGGATGATGTGGTTTATCTGGACACTCTGTATCTATAATACTTTGTATTCGTGTCTCCAGTGAAGCTTGCTGAATGTGAGTTTTCGTGCTACTCTGACATACGTGGGTAAACCAGCACTAAGGCTGATGTCCTGGTGTTTTGCGCTGCTTCTTACACCTGACCCTAGACCGGGTTGTAACAGTAGTATTAACAATAATAACCAAAAACTGTTAGTCTGTGTCAAATTAAAAATGTTGTACTGATGTATGCATCTTTTTCCTTACAATAACTAGCGCTTTAAAGGAACAGACCCGGTGGAAGAAGTGACAGAAGAGATGAAAGAAGTTAAAATTGAAAATAAACCCAAAGAAACCAAAGCAGATCCAGCTGATGAGGTAAAGGAGCCTCGTCTATATGATTAATCACAGAACAAAGGCATTGATATGATGGATTATGTGGAAGCGCATGACACCCAGGGATCAAACATATCCAGCACACAGCTGCGTCTGTTTCACCGTCAGTTCTTCTCTTAATGTTCCAAAATTAAGTAAAAGACTGAAGATGAGTGGTTTAATAAAAGGTCAGTTTTGCACTAAAAACCATGTTTTTTTTTTCCATCAGCTTTGATGTTAATTTTCATTAGTGGCCCGATGACACTTGAACTGATTTAACCCCTGATTCACAATTACACTCTAAGCTGCAGTTAAACACACATTGCTCAAAAGGGTTCAAATGTTAGTGAGTGCTGAGCAATTTATTTGTTCCTCCTGAACTTTTGGCTGTATCACTCAGGGCCCGCCGAAGTACACCAAGTCAGTGTTAAAGAAAGGAGACAAGATCAACTTCCCCAAGAAGGGTGACACCGTGGGCTGCTGGTACACTGGCACCTTGGAGGATGGCACAGTCTTTGACACCAACATCCCCGCAAGTAAGGTCTGCCGAAGACCAATGGATTTTGGTATCGCGGACTATCCGACGCCTAGTAGAATGGATGAAGTGAGACATACTACACACTTCTCAAATAGTAACCCCATTTTTGTACATCAGATTTGTTTGACCATATTTTGTAATTCAAGAATGAATGTTCCATGAACTGCAGCCTTAGAATCTTCAACAGGCTGTCAAATCTGAGGGATTCTGTCTGCCGTCTCTGCTGTAGCTGCCAAGAAGAAGAAGCAGAGCAAGCCGCTGAGCTTCAAGGTTGGAATGGGCCGTGTCATCAGAGGGGTACGGATAGAGCCCTACCTTCCTGAGTGGCTGTTTACCAGTGATCTAACCATGTATCTTTCTTGATTCTCTGCTTATGTATGCCTATGATGTATTTGTCTTTCGTACAGTGGGATGAAGCAGTCTTGACGATGAGCAAAGGGGAGACGGCAAAGATTGAGATAGAACCAGAGTGGGCCTATGGGAAGAAGGGCCAGCCGGACTCAAAGTATCCTCTAGTAGTCTTACAAATCGCCCCGTAGTCTTCAGAAGTACAAAACGTGTCGTCTCTCCAATTAGCCTGTTGCCTTTGAGCATCAGGAATTGTGACTGTTGGGCCATATAATGTCCCAGCTGTTACGAAGTAGTCTTCCAGAAGCTCTGTGAGTTTTATAATCTTCGCAAAGGTTTAACTTTTCGTATTATCACTGTAGATAAGATTGGTCAGATAGCACTTCCCTGATTTGCACTTTTATATTGGGTTGTGGGAGTAGTGTAGGCCTCCATCAGGATTGGTAACATACACTGTGTAGATCTGCTCAAGCTTGTGTGTATGGTAGAGATTTAAAACACACCAGTAATATGAAACTGTCAGCAGTGACTTTACCTTAACCTGCATTTTTTAAAATCAGAATTCCACCAAATGCGAAGCTGATCTTCGAGGTGGAGCTTGTGTCCATTGAGTAAAGAGCAGAACCCAGGGAAAGAAGTGACCATGCAGTGAACAAGAACTCAGTGCTGCACATCTGGGCCCATCTTTGCTTGGGCCACAGTTTTAAAAGACAAGTGCAAAAAAAGCTTTATACCGTTTTCACAGCATTATACAAGCTTGCATGGTTGTTCTTATGCCTGTCCAATCCAGAAGGAGAGCTATTACATTTTTTCCCTCTATGATCCCTGGACTTTTCCCCACATCAGATAAATGCAAATAAAGTTTGGTAAATTAAGTACTAAGTAGAATCTGATGCAGTTAAGGTATTACAAAGTGGTGTGTCAGTATGCGAGGAGTCCATACCTGCATCTGGTAGGTCATGGGTTCAGATCCTATAGTCAGAAGAGTCTCATCGCCACTGGGCACTTGGACAAGGCCCATAATGCCGACTGCAAGGAATGCAGGCTGATTCTCACTTGTCTTTATATTAAACATGGAGGATTTAAAGTGATGAAACTATGTATTGATTTTAGTATAATCTGATGAAATGTTTAAAACGTTTGAAAACACATGTACAATATTATTGTGCAACAATAACCCATTTAACAGTGGGAACCAGTAATTTAAAAATTAAGGCAATATTTTCACCTCCTGAAACTGGAGTTGAGCCTTTTACCTCCTATCACAAGGACTTGATTCATGTCTTTGGCATTTTGATATTTCCACTTTATTTGAATGTTTATCAGAAGCACATGAGCAGAAATGATTCCATGTTAGTTTCCCATTCAGCACGCTGTGTCATTACAGTAAGCGGGACGAACAGAATGGCTTTTCCTCTCCATAGGGGAGCTGATCACTCCTTCCAGACAGCGTATCCAGTCCCGCTCACGTGCCCCCTGACTCCACGCTGAAAGGGCGGCTCTTTACGAGTTGGCATTCGGACCTTTCTTCTTTCCGAATGTGGGAACCACGTTGACAAAGCGGCGGTTGTACTGGATGCGGCGCTTGGCCCGGCCCGTTTTCTTTTTCTTCTTTTCCTGTTTGTCAACCTGGAGTAGAAGAAAAGTTAGCAGCTCAGAGCTGAGGCTAGATGCAGCACCACACACGCATAGCCTTGGTTTAAAGGCACACAAAAGCAGATCAAGTCCCACTGTCCACTTACCTTGGGAGTCTGTCCGCGGACCTTACCGGCACGAGCCAGGGAGCCGTGAACCTTTCCTGTGAGGTCAAGGCGACAGGTTGGTTACGTCACTGGGGGGATTGTGGGATCAAACTGAATTCGCTCATGTTCACAAGAACATTAAAAGTACATCAACATGTGACATTGCTCCCTGCTGGAGACTGAATTCTACTGTGATGTAGACAAAACCTGGAAATGATCAGACCATGCAAAAAAAAAAAAAAAAAAGTTTTATATAATCAGAATCAGTGTTCATTAAGAGAAGCATTCTAATCAATTTGTAATCAGAATGAGTGTTCCAGAGCCAACCAAAATGTTAAATTACATCTATTGTGAATCTAACTGGGATTTACAACTGGGTATTACACTAGAAAGTACAGAACCATGTGCTATCTAGAATAATCCAACCCAATGGGTCGACTGATAACACACCGAGACCAAGCAAGGCCACTGTGGGACACTAACCTCCAAGCATCCTGGCCAGCACCTCCAGGGTGCAGTGCTCTGACACGCCACACTGGCCCAGGCTGGCTGCATCATCCAAGGGGGAACCAGCCAGCAGCAGCACCTGCTCCTCAACAGGCACACCTTCTAGGAGCTGCACCTGGAGCTGAAGGGCAGCACAAGACACCACTGAACTGGCAGGCAGCAGCAGAACACGCACACCGTCATCCAGCCCCCACCGGCATCACCGATTATGAGGCTACTCACATTTCTGATTGGGTTAATTCAACCCAATTTCCCAGTTGACTGATTGCTGCAAACAAAATTTGTTAAGAACTGGCCAAAATGCTATCATTTTACGAGGTAAGCAACGAGCACAAGTGAGCAAAATAGTGGTTTCCAAGGACTGAGTGAAGATTTGGACATAAAATGTGGGTTTAATCTAAAATTGATGACACTTTCTGTTCATTATACAATTGCATGCAAAAAAAAAGCAAACAAACATTCAGAGTTCAGGAGAGCCTACGGAGGATGCAACAGTTGACGCTATGGGAAAATCACAAGAGCTTAGAAGCCTCACCTTTATGTCTCTGACAGTCTCAGTGCCCGTCACCTCCAAGGCGTGGGTGTTCTGTGCCCGCAAAAACAGCTGCATGGTCACCTGCATGAAACATTTACATTTAACAGAGGCTTCTATCCAAATTGACATACAACAGAGGATCAGAGAGCAGGGTCAGCCACCGTCCATGGAAGATTACGGGTTGTGCGATTTGCTCACGGACCCAACGGCGCAATGGTTACTCCGGTGGACACAGAATTTGAAAGACCTTCCCGAAATGGGCAAAGATCAATATCCCGCTTAGCTACACAGTAGATTAGATTCTGGTACAAGGAATACAACTAGACTCATCCCAGGACCCATATACTCGCACATAAGAGCTTCAACTGATAATATGTAAAAGCTATGCGACCGTAAAATGACAATATCTTTTAGCGATCTAGGCGGGGGGAGTTTCTAGTGCTCCAGGATGCAGTTCCCATTTAATTCAACTAGACTCATTTGGAATATTCAATTATTTACCAAACGATATTACATTTCACTGTAGAATTTATTTTTAGTTAGTGGCTACAAACGTTTGATAAACGCTTCTGACGGTATTGGTACAGTGAGATGTCAGCGAATACATGAAAATAAAAAAAATGTAAAATGCGTGACACTGGTCGTTTATATACAACAAGAAGGCGGCTTTCTGATCTTTACGATAAAATGAAAAAAAACAGAGCAATCATTTAATTAGCATTAGGAAACTACAGACTGGGCGAGCTGCGTTACTCGCCAGGGCAGAAACACGCATTCAGGCCTCTTCGATATTTTTTTTAAAGAACACTAAATAAACACCTCGTCTTTTCGGAAACCATTTCAGATCAACGAAGCATTAGCCTCAAATGAGCCGGAGTCTGTCTTACCTTCTAAACAAGTCAGTACATACAGGAACTAAAGAGAATCTCTTCACTTTTTATATCTCCCCCTGCGTACCTCGCCACACTACGCGACGAAAAGGACCAGCGGCTCAAAGCGTGCGCACAAGTGCCCCTCAAAGCATGATGGGAAACGTGACGTCAGCTTGTAGGCCTAAGTAATCTGGGCTTCTCACGGTTGCGTGGTACCTGCGTTAAACGATCAGAATCCGGGCTGCGTTTCCCAAAAGCTCCCTATAATTAACATCTTACATAATTGGGCCCATTCAGTTGCACAGTTCCAACATTGTTAATTGATAACGTATTGAGCAGCTATGCTTTACGGAAACGCACCCGGATGTTTACATTTAGGCGTCCTCTCCTGGCAATGAGCTGCTGTCAATCTACTTCCAGATCAAATTCCTTGAATTTTGTATAATTCTTTTGCATTATAATCTTTCAGAAGCCTGCTTTGAAGTTTGAATGATAAATGTACCACTGTATGTGCATGGTTGTGTGATACCTGTGTTTTACTGTAGCCTCCAACCTCTAGGACTGTAAATTAGCATATTATACCCATATTTACACCCCTACCCCACACATTAAAAAAAAAGTCTAAATAGGCAACATGCACATGCCTTGTAATTATCTGGCATGACACTGAGGGACCCCAGCCTGATGACCTTAACTTGCTGGGCTCAAACCCAGCCTCTCCAGTGCTATACTGCTTACCTACTGCAGAAGCTGGCAGTGCATAGTACTGAACGGGGCAGCAGCTCATTTAAAGATGTCAAATTTAATGCTGTTTTCCCCCCTTAGCTTTTATCTTGCCTAGTTTTTCCACTAGTTATTGTTCAACAGGGCGGGGCTCCCACCCCTACTGCCATGGGGCCAGCAGTTTGCCCACACTAGTAACTCTAGTAACTGTTGGCCATTGGATCTGATATTAGCATTGCGATGGTCACATGACCTTTCACCACATGCAGATTCATTTAATTTCCTCCACTCCATCTGCGTGCTTAGCTTTTGTCACAGAGTATATTTTCATTCACAAAACACAACCAATATGAGTATCCCACCATGTTATGCACAGAGTATATTTAAAAACACAGGACTCCTAAGACGTATGGTTTATTATATGTTGGTTTTCACAGCCACGTTACATTCATTTTGCTTCATTGCAGAGTCATGTGTACAAGGAATATACTAAAAGAAAAGCACTTCAGCTCATGTCTACCCAGACTCCACCCCAAAACCCAAATCATTTTGAATACAGGTCTTATTCTGACGGCACATCACATTGGCGGAGGCATGTAGTACTGGCCGTAGGTCCACGCGTTCTGGTAGCTGTAATTCTAAGAGAAGAGAGGAAGGTGTTATGTACAAGGAAAAAAAGACCATTAAACTCTCAATCAAAATAGCAGACATGACACTGGAGACTGAGCGTCCAGGTCGGCTGTGGGACTCGCCTGATACCAGCTGTAACTGTATGAAGCTTGGCTCGCCTGCACATCGGCACTCATATGGCTGAAGTTCATACTCACGTCTTCTGTGCACCGTCTCTTTACCTCAGGCTCCTGGGAACTGCATAACGAATCCAGTACAGTCCAGACTTAAGGGAAGGTCAAACGAGCCTTCAAGACTAGGACTGACCACTCAAATGGTTACGTTTGTATGACATCGCTCTTCCTTACTCATTTTCAGTCTCTCTCTTAGAGGACTCGTGTATTTTCAAAAGCTTCTGATGTTCCTCATACGAAGACATAAGCCTAAGAAATAGTGAAAGAACAGATCGGGAAAATCAGATGGAAAACAAATGCATATGGGTTCTCCACTGAGGGGAAAGAGACATACATGTTGATATCACTTCCAAAGTCCTCTAGAAACTCCATCTTGCGCTGGGAAAAGGTGAGACGAGATTCTAGGGGCAGAGGGCTTCTCAGGGCCCTATCAAAGCAGGCCACAATCTGGTCTTCATTCTCCTGCACATCCCCACTGTACTCCAGCTCCAGAAGGTTTAGGTACAATTTTGGACTCATCTGGGATACATACAAAAGAACAAATCTCAAGTGTACTTCTGCAATAAAGACTGCAAATACTAATTTTGGATATTTTCCTGGAACAAAATATTATATGAACCCCTTTTTACACGTTATACATTACTTGACCAAAATTGCAGCATGACGAACATGTAAATGTAGCCTTGAAAAGCAAGCATTTTTTATTTCAGCTCACTTCATCCACTTTAATGGCATCCAGCAGCACATTTCTGGCCTTCAGCAGATTGCGCTGCGTTTTGAAGAAAAGTCTTGCCAACTTAAGGGAGTAAAATGCGGCCTGACTGGGTGTTTTCCCATTTTTAATAGCGTCCTGCAGTAGAGACTCTGCCTTCTCCATGTTGCCCTGGCGACGCTCCAGGTTGACGCGCCTCAGTCTCACCACAGCCAGGTGGGGCACAACATCTTCGAGGGCTCTCAGGATCCTCCTGGCTTCTTCCACATTACCTTGGAATCGTCAACCACTTTAAGATGATTGTTTACATTGAACTGCAACTGCAGCTTGATGAGATCTTCCAATGTTCTAGTGTCAGACTAGTTTTTGTACAACTACCAAAAGCAAGAAAGAGTTTAACTTACCCTGCTGTTCCTCAAACATTGCCCACAGCAAATGAATAGAGGGCTTTTTGGGCAGATGTGTCAAACAAGCCTTCGTATAAACATCACGTGCCCCGTCGATGCTGTAGTTCATCATAAACCTAGCATACTTCAAAAGGGAGAGAGTGACAGAAGGGAGGGGGGATAAATTGCCACCATGAAGCACATTCTGGTTGTCCCACAATGATACTGACATGAACACGGAATTCTCAGACCCGTCAGCACCTTCATGGAACCATTAAGATTAGTTTCTGTAAGGTAGGATGGAGAGATGCAACGTAGCTTTCAAATTCAGCAGTCAAATCTGGTGGCAAGGAGGCCATCCCCTAACACAACAGAGCCATATATCATCATAAGGTATTTGGCAGGAAGGAATCTGAATTTTTCTAAGGAAGGCAAAGCCAGAAAAGACTGATACCTTGATCCAGAACTCTTCATAGAGAGCGCAAGCCACCAGGCATCTCTCAAAGAGCATCACCACTCGCTCAAGGGACCCATTCTCCATCTCAAAGTCCAAGTACTCTCTCCATATAGCCAGCTGAGCTCGTTCGAGGGGTTTCACGTGGAAGTAAGGCCGCTTGATCTGGCCACAAGAGAAGAGATTTTAGAACGCCAGGAAGAATCATTTGTGAATTTAGGCAAACTGAAGTGAAAAAAGTCACACTGAAGCAAAACTGAAGCTGCCCCTCAGAATACAAGGCGGCATCTTTAAGCGGCTCCACAGACTCACCCCGTCCTCAAACGTCCAGCGTTTGCTAACCTCATTCTCATTGTGATTAAAGGTTTCTTGTCGCAACTCAAGTACTCTATGGCGCATATTCTCGATCTCAGTCACACGCTGCACAGAAAGACGTTTGACTTGAGATCTTAATCTAACCTGGGAACAGAAACAGTACAACCTCCATCAGACATCGTTCAGGTACAGATCTCACCTTGGCAGGGTCGGCCAAGTCCTCAGTTCCCAAAGGGAGATCTTCACTGGGGGAAACCTCCTCTCCACTCAATTTGTCCACAGAAGCCAGTTCCTTCCGGAGCTTTGAAAATTCCTCCAGTGACAGAAAATGTTTTGGCAGGTTGTTCTGCACATGCTCCTTAAACCTAGAACAGCAAGAACGCACTTAGGGAGCCATGTTTAATCCATCCTGTAGCATGTATGAATTTTAATTATGTAGACTACAGAAAGTAAACCCCATTGTGCGAGCATTCCATATTTAAAACAGCCAACATGCTAAGAATCTTTCACATTGAAAAATGGAGATACATCCCCAATGTCACAGTAAAAACTCCCTGACCTTGATAGAGACACTCATAATACATTTAACCATGAGCACATGTCTGCTTCACCTCTGATGGTGTTGGCTGTACAGTTGGGTGGGAATGGCCAGGACACGGTCATAAAGAGCTGTAACAGCAGCCAGGTTGCCCACCTCCGTCTCCCAGGCAATGTAGGCTTCCCAGAGACGGTCAGAGCGGAAATCCAGGCCCGCAGAGAACACTGCATGCTCAAACACACTGCAAAGTCATCAGTAAAGGCAAACTACAGGCAAGATCTACACACCTCACCCACTGACAGAATTTAATGTACATGCAAGTTAGACACAAAAGTCTATTACATGTGAGAAGGCTCACAAGTGAAACAGAGGGCCGGGCTAAGCGTGCACTCACAGTCGCACACGGCTCTCAGCCTCAGCACCATCAGCAACCTCCCGCACAAAGTCAACATAGTGCAGCCACAGGTCCACACTGACCGGGATGGCTTGTAAGCCACGGCGATACACCTACGAGGAGAAAGGGCAGCGTGCATGTCACCAGGGGCAGCGGGGAACAAGTACGGAAACTGAGGATGACACATGTAACGGGACTACTGTAAAGCCCACAGCATACAGAAAATCTGGTCACAAAAGACGACGTACGGGAATTAGCCGAACATTTTCACTGCAGGAAAGCTGTAATAGGATGAACCAAAATACGTGCATGGGAAGGCTTCATGAGCAATCATATTGCTTGAAAATCTAGAGTGGCACACCATGCAGGCGGAAGCCTGCTCTACACGGGGAGTCACTTCTTAGCTGTACGTTATTTGTGAAGCCGCAGTCATATTTAACACCACATGGGCCAGTTTCCACACAAACTAGACAACTTTTTAGAAATTTCTGAATTTGAAACAGATCAGTCACTCTGGAATCAATGCCCTCAAAAAAAAGCAGCAGATCCTGATGTGGTCCAGCACCAGTAGGCCGGCTGGAGGAAAAGTTCCTCCCCAGTTCCAGCAGGTACCTCATCCGCCATCTGTATCCCACTCAGCCTCTTCTCCGTGTCAGCATACTTCTTCCAGTAACCATAGCAGAAAGGGTACTGGGAGAAAAAGGAGTCAAAAGCCTTGCGGGCAGCACCTATGTGATTCTGAGACAACGGCAGGAATAGTGAGTTTATGAGCTACATGGACATCGCATGTTACAGCCCCAGACACAAAAACCACACCTCCTGCTCCACATGCTGAAGTAAGTAGGTCCACCCATTGAAATCTTCAGGGTTCTCCTCTACTGCTCTGAAGAACCTTTCAGACTGCTCAGGGAAAGGAACCTCCTCACTCATTCCAACCTTGGATGAGTCTTCCAGCTCCATGTTGTTCGGGCTTCCTGGTACTGATCCCACAGTTAAATGTGCACCACATCCTGAAGACTCTGCTGGCATGATGGCTTCCTGCCCAAGTGGTGCCCACTCCTCCACATGGCCACATTCTAAAGCCGCCGGCTGGTCCTCTGTGTGGGACGGCTGCACGGACCCCAAATGCTCACCCTCCTGGGACGGCTGCACTGAGTGCGGCTGCACAGACCCCGGC